>MJUU01044167.1:136832-169667 GCA_002080025.1 Modiolus philippinarum | reverse complement strand
ATTCCAAAAGCTTATTGCAAATCTATAGACTATATGCAACAATTCTGCATAAAGATTTGATCCCTAAATCCAAAAATGTAGGAGGAGTTTGCGTCACATGCCACATGTGTCTAATCCACATCTTTTGGTCTTTGTTTAAATTGACATCATGGGGCCTCTTGTTTGCACCAAGACCAATATCAAAAATCCGAAAGCTTATTGCGCATCTACAGACTATATGCAACAATTCTATAACAAAATTAAATCCCTAAATCCATAAATGTAGGAGGAGTTTGTGTCACATGCCACATGTGTAAAAATTGACATCATGGGGCCTCTTGTTTGCACCAAGACCAATATCGAAAATCCGAAAGCTTATTGCGCATCTGCACACTATATGCAACAATTCTACAACAAAATTAAATCCCTAAATCCAAAAATGTAGGAGGAGTTTGAGTCACAAGAAAAGTGTGACGGACGGACGGACGGACGGACGGACAGACGGAGGGTATTACATTATCCCCGAACTTTCTTCGAAAGTGCGGGGATAATTAGACAGGCCATTATTAGATTGAGGTCAATTTGAAATACTTAATAGTACGTACATGTGTTATAATAGACTTAACTGTGACCAAATGCAATAAGTAAGAATTTCAACAAAACTGAATATAATGTAAAAAAGACCTTAATATCAACAGAGTAATGTCAAAAACAGAAACTCATATAGGTTATTGCTTCATAACTGGTATAAGTTATTTAAAAAAAGCCAGTAACTCATAGTAACTCATTTAAGTAATTTTGGTGATAACTTATTTAAGTTGCACCCCTTACTGACGAAAAGGCTATATTGTGTGCCCTCTAAAAATATCGATCACATAATCAAACCCTCTGAAAAGCAAGATGGCGTACACAAAATCATCTCGAAGCGAAAACCGGAAAAAAGAGCTGCATGTAATTTCCATACCAGGCAAGTCCAATTCAATATTTTTACAGATTCTTGAAGGAAAATGTCTTCTTTTGATTCCATAATCGCCATATTGTAAGTTCAGAGCTGTCATTAGGGGGTTTCGGTTCCAAGAGTGAGACGGAGGGCTTCTTTTTCAGAGACGCAAACAGGTGCTTTCTTGGAGCATTTCAAATGGTTAAAAAACAGATGAAAATTTAAAATAAGCTTTCATATCTGTGACCTCTATTGAAAAATGTGTTTTACCTTGGTTTCTTCAGTAGAAAATGGACATGTTGTATGACAGAATGTTCTGAAAAACCCCCAATTTCTGGTTTTCTCATTATGAAAAGGTTGATTTCTATTTTATCGCGGGTTTCCTGGCTCTTTAACGTATTACATTTGCAATTCTTCAATGAACATACCAATATTCCTAAAGTAACACCTATAACAAGTCCTTCTAAACTCCTGTCTTTTATTTTCCAATCAACCAATCAAGAGTCTATAGAAACTCTATTGTATACCAATTTGTACTGCCTGAAGGGGTTTAACTTGATACTCCAGTAATGACAAATTGGTATACAATAGAATTCTATAGAATCTTGATTGGTTGATTGACAAAGAAAAGATAGGAGTTTTGAAGGAGTTGTTATAGGTGTTACTTGAGGAATATTGGTATGTTCATTGAAGAATTGCAAATATAATACGTTATTGAGCCAGGAAATCCGCCATAAATCTATTTTTCCCGAAAATTAAAAAAAGCATGACATTGAAAGGGGTGAGTGTGAGAGCTTTGGTGTCGGAAAGCGTGACTCTCACGCCGAAAGCGTGAGACTTGACAGGTCTGTAAGTTTTCAACTTCCAACATTATTTAAACTGGAACGAGGTTGGGGTTCCTGAAAAAATCTTCCTGAATAAAAGTTTACATGGTTGATAAGGGATTCGGAGGCAGGCAATATAAAAAAAAAAACATCTCAAAAGGGATTAACAATACTCATCCCTATCTTACATACTAATATCAAGGACGTATATTTAGAAGGATAAGAATCTTGCTAAAGTTTGGAATTACACCGCAAGGCATGCGATTTTGTCAATTTTGGGACTCTCTCTTTAAAGCATTTAAACAATGTAAATTTTAAAAATGATGGTAACAAAAATTGTTCTGCGTGTAGAGTAGATATTAAACTTTAGGAAAATATTTAATTTGTGAATTCTGTGAATTACTCTTCAACCCTATAGATTCAAATCATGGTCCAATTTTACCGATGTAAACCGGAAGTGACAAAAAAATCAACGAAAATGTTTTGATTACAAATTTCAGTCAGGTGTATTGACGGAAGTACTTTATGTAATGAAACGAAATTTACTCTACGTATGTAAAAACAAGAGCTGTCGCCGAATGGCAGCCAGTTATACCCCCGCTCATTGAACCCTGAATCAATTTGGCAATGCTAAGTTAAGTATATGTGGACATTATACAAGCGTGGACACAGTACAAGTATGGACACAATAGAAGCATTGCCATAGTTGCAGTGATCAAAAAGGAATTTGATGAGTTATGGACTTAAAAAGGGAAGATCGATATAACTTTTCCTACTGAAGCTTCAAACCAATTATCAAATAGTTATCACATACATAAACCAAGATATCCTTGACAAAAAATTTCAATATAGGCTTTAATGGGGAAAAAAATCAAAGTTATCGTCAAAGAGGAAGTAGATGAGTTACAGACTTGATAATGGGAGACACTGTACAACTCATCATTCTAAAGCTTCAGACCAAATATCAAATCATTACTACTTACACAAGCTGAGAAATCCTTGACAAAAAATTTCAATGTATTGCTATAATGGGAAAAAATCAAAGTTATCGTCAAACAGGAAGTAGATGAGTTACAGACTTGAAATGGGGAGACACAATACAACTAATCATTCTAAAGCTTCAAACCAAATATCAAATCATTACTACTTACACAAGCTGAGAAATCCTTGACGAAAAATTTCAATACATAGCTATAACCGGAAAAAAATCAAATTATGGTCAAACAGGAAGTAGAATACTGACTTGAAATGGGGAGAAACGATACAACTCATCATGATAAAGCTTCATACCAAATATCAAATCATAACTACATACACAGGCTGAGAAATCCTTGACGAAAGATGTTCCGGATGGACGGACAGACAGACTGACAGACGGACAAGTGTAAAACAGTATACCCCCACTCCTATGGAGCCGGGGTATATTAATTCAGTTTTCAGAAAAACAAAATTTTATTTAAATCCATAAACAACTTTTGAAGTAGATAGCTCAAAAGTAAATGCATATCAAACGCCTTGCTATAGATTTTGAACTGCAACATGTATAATTTGTGAAGGATTTTCTTAAGGTTCATCATAACAACTCGTTCTCCAAGTCCTAATTTACGTGGGTAAATTTCACATGAGTACAGACAAAACGGTAAAACAGAATAAACTTTTAAGGTTGGCACTGCATTGACATGTATAATTTCGGCATTCATTTTTATTAAAATTATTTCATTATAATGTTTTGACTGTGCTGTGCATTTTTTATCCGTGTTTGAAAAGGTCCAAAAATAAACAAAGAAGGTAAACAGTTCGAGATGACTCCTATGTTATACAGGTAAGTTATGCAGACAAAGGTAATAATACTAAGCGAAGCTTCCATATATCTTTGAAACTGCAATTCCATTCCCAAGACTATGAGTTGAAAAAATCCCTGCGTCAAGAGTTATCACTCTTGGAAATATACGCAAATGGACACATCAATCTTTCAGAGAAAATTTCTAAAATATGTGTAAAAAACCAGAGGCTCCCTGGAGCCTATATTGCTCACCTGGCTTTCAGTTGCCACAATCAAGCTCACATTGTAAGTTATACAGTTGAACTTCAGTCTCTCAAACTTTGGTAAAGCAAACACCACCATTAACTTGGACTCTATTTTAAGTCTGATCATGTTTTACTGTACTTCTTTGTTGGGCTTTTTTGACGAAAATTGTCTTCACACCCTATTACCGGCAATCCCATCTACAGTGGCTATCCCGCCTGCAGATTTGTAAACAACTTGAAGACAGAAGAAGGCGATGCTTTCACTTACAAATAAATCATATTAATATTCAATAATATATTTGTCTTTTATGCTTTAAATGTAGCTAACATGTCTATGAATATTCATGACAAATACTAATTAACGATCTTTTGAAACTTCGGAGAATTTGAGGAAGAAATTTGCAATTTTCAATTTTATTGCTGAAAATCTTCATTAAAACACTTCTCATCAAAAAACGCCTTTATAAAACTTAAGAATTTCGACGCTCATGTAATGTACAACATTTGATTTATTGTATATGAAATCTAGCTTTTCATCTAGTACTGCATAACGGCGGAATCCTCATTTTATTTCCAGTTCTTGGCAATCCCGAACAACAGGTTTTAAAATTATTGACTATCACTGAAAACAGATAGTGACGATCCCAAACGATGAACTGAGCTTAAAAGAAACAAACAAAATAATTCGTATTTAAAGAGGGTAGCGTAGTAAACAGTCATATTTTTTTCAACTAGAAATATCTTTTTTTTCATAAATTGATGGCCTTTATATGTTACCGGAGCTTTCATCGAGTTCTGGGCAAAAAAAAGCAACGCTGACCATATAAATTCCGTGAACAAGAGGCTCTCAAGAGCCTGTATTGCTCACCTAGAGCAAAAATTCCAAGAACAAGAGACTCTCAAGAGCCTGCATCGCTCACCTGGAGCATGACCAATGAAATTAGTAAAAAAAAACGTTTTTGTTAAAGGGTCTTAATTTCAAACTATGTAAAGAAACATTTGTGTCAAATTGTCCAACATTTAACCATTTTCCCCTGCTACCTGCTTTCTTGATCAGCACTTCATAAATAATTCATGCCATATTTCTGATAAATGTATTCAGAAGGTCTACAGAAGTACAGAAGAAGATCTTTGTATGTATTTCTCATAGGGTCTAATTCAGAAAATTCCCTGCTGGCAACAATGTTTGGTGACAATTCGACAACAGAGTAAGAATATTTGGTCATGGACCTGAACAACATATTTTTTGCAAGGGACAATCTAACACTTTTGTGGCAAAGTTTGGATCTAATTGTCTCAGCACTTTCAGGGGAGAAGATCTTTGAATGTCTTTTCCAAAAGGGTCCAATGTTAAAACTTCTGTTATGTGGTAGAAATGACCAATGAATTGCCAGCAATAATGAAAAACAAAATTAGCTCAAATTAACTTTTAATCAGACGAAAAATAATTATTTTACAAATTAAATACAATATATAACTTATCTGACAANAATGAAGTCCTTAAGACTATCGTTGCCAAGTTTGGTACCAGTTGTCTCAGCAGCTTCGGAGAGGAAGATCTTTGAAAGTGTTTCCCTAAGATCCAATGTTAAAATTATTTTCCCTGCTGGTGGCGGTCTTTTATATTGCACAGATACGAAAAACAAAGTTTTTATTTTTTGCAGAGGACCACCTAAAGACTAGTTTGGTTCCAATCAGGTCAGCAGATTCAGATGAGAAAATCTTTGAATATATTTTCCCATAGGGTCCAATGTTTAAACAGTGTTCTCCACTGGCAGCCACCTTGGGTACAGCGCTGACCTGAAAAACAACCTTTTTGCAGGGGGACCACCTTAGGACTACTATGGCCAAGTTTGGTTCCCATTGGCTCAGTAGTTTCAGAAGAGATCTCTTAATGTGTATCCAAATAGGGTCCGATGTTAAAACTATGTTCCCAATTGGCAGCCATTTTGGATAAAGCGCTGACCTGAAAAACATCTTTTTTTCGCAGGAGACCACCTACATGTAAGAACTATTGTGGCAAAGTATGGTTCTACTTGACTCAGCACTTTCAGAAGAGGAGAATATATTTGAATGGTGAATAAAAGGATATGGAGTAAATGCACATGAGACAAAGTATCTACAAATACATGGTAAAAAACAAGCAAAGGAACAACGTCTTTTCCCATTGGGTCCAACGTTAAAACTGTGTTCCCTGCTGGTGGCCATCTTTGTAGAGGACCACCTAAGGACCATTGTGGCCAGGTTTGTTTCCAATTGGCCCAGTAGTTTCAGATGAGAAGATCTTCAAGGAAAAGTTTACGCCAGACGGACGAATTTTGGAATTAACTCATCCATCTCATCTTACTGAACATTTATACAAAGTTCCGGTAAATTCTGCAAAATAGTTCTTAGATATTTAATCCTCAGTTTATTGGAGGAAGAGTAATAAAAATAATAAGAAGAAGAAGACTTCGTCTTGGGTGACATATAAACAAGAGGCTCTCAAGAGCCTGTATCGCTCACCTGGGCCATTGCTGACAAATACAGTCAAAAATAATAATACCAATGTTGAATGCCAATCTTGAATCTGTTCAGACAAGCCAGACACATTTTAAGAAGGGGACAAACTAAGGTCCATTGTGACCAANGGACGACGGACGACGGACGCCAAGTGATGGCAAAAGCTCACCCTGGCTTTAGCCAGGTGAGCTAATAAAAAGGAAGAAGTTGCCCTTATATATGATTTTTAGTAAGAACATGCTGATAAATTTCAATTGTTGCAAATATCATTTTTTAAGGTAGTACGTACGGAAGTCCTTTGTGATTTAAGCATGGATACATCAATTAATTAATGCACTGGATGAAAATAGAAAACGAGGTTGGGGAGATGAGGGGCTTATGATTAGAGGAATTTAATACAGTGTTGAGAAGTGGGAGGATGGCAGGCACGGGAGATTAAGAAAGTGGGCTTAGATTTCGGAAAAAGAAGTTGTGAGATTTGAATTGGAGGTTGCAGAGGTCGGGTTATTAAAGTGGATAAAAAGAAGGTGGAAGAAGAGTATGAATACTTGTTCACCCCTATTTATAGCTAACCTTCGTATTTACTTTTCTAACTAAGTCAGTCCGGGAAGAAAGTGAACCCGTTTTCTCAATATTTCAGAAAACTGAAATTTTTGTACTAACCGCACTGCCGTATAACCTAGGAGTCAACAAACATTTAACCTTAAGGGTTGTATGGTTTTCATACCCTGCCTCACAAAGTCGTAGGGTATAATGTAAAAACCTGAGTTATGTGTCCGTCCTTGAATTCTTCTGTCTGTCTTTCCCTCCATTTCCTTCGAAAATTCTCCATGATAACATGTTTAAGTAATAACGTTGCGTCTTAAACTTGGTTTTAGTTCTTAAAAACAAAAGTTATGCCAAGTCTAAGTTAAGCTCAAAGGTATAGTTGGTTCTAAGACTATGACCTTTAAGGTTTCATTTTTTTCACTATCCTCACAATAACTTTTGAACGAAACCAAGTTGTTTACAACTGAACATTCTGCACTCTATCAGCACTTTTTTAAAAATGTTTATGGTCATAACATTGTTCACAGTCCTAAAATGTAAGAAAACATGACACCAAAGTGATAAATATGATTTATTATAATCAAATGGTATGATTGCTATATGAGTTCGGGATAGCCACTTCCCAGTTATAATCTGTTGTCAGTGATAACTTTATCTGGTGTTTGTGATAGCCAAAAAAAGTGTTACCTCTGAAATAAAATGACGATTTCGTCCATATGAAGAGGTTAATAAAGGACAGCTTTTGATATATAATGAATAAAGACTTATATTTTTTATATGTATTCAAATACTAAAGCTAATTTCCGTATTATTGCAAAATTAAACTATTTTTCGGACGATCCCCTGTAATAATCTTTAAAAATGTACTTTAATTCAGCGAAAACTCCCGATCTATGATACTTTATACAGTGGTATTTGACTCATATGTTAACCTATACATATAAAATAAATAGCACAAACAATAGAAAGGTTCAATGGGATATAAACAAAATTATGATACAACAAAAGACTTACGGTCTGTCACTGCAAACTTGTTTACATATCTGCAGATGTGATAGCCACTGAAGATGGGATTGCCAGTAATAGGGTGTGGTCTTGCTAAGGACCACTTTCAACACCAGTTTTGAAGTTGAGACATCATTTGGTAAATGGCAGTCAACAACAATTTTTTACACCATTTCTTTAAGTTACGACATCAATATCTATTTGGAAACCAAATTTTACTGAAATCGGACTATGTTGAATTTTCCAGCCTTTCAGGCAGACATTTTGAAAATGGCAGTCAACAAACAATTTTCAACACCGGTTTTGCAGTAGCGACATCAATATCCACTTGGAAACCAAACTTCATTGAGATCAGACAATGTTGAATTTTCCTGCCTTTTTTGGCAGCCATTTTTAAAATGTCGGTCAACGAACAATTTTTAGCATCAATTTTAAGTTGCTACATCAATACCTTTTTGAAAACCAAATTTCATTGAAATCGGACAATGTTGAATTTTCCCGCCTTTTTGGCGGCCATTATGAAAATGGCAGTCAACAAACAATTTTCAACACCGATTTTGCAGTAGCGACATCAATATCCACTTGGAAACCAAATTTCATTTTAATCAGACAATGTTGAATTTTTCCCCCTTTTTTTGGCAGCCATTTTGAAAATGGCGGTCATCAAACAATTTTTAACATCAGTTTTGTAGTTGTTACATCAATACCTTTTTGGAAACCAAATTTCATTGAAATTGGAAAATGTTGAATTTTCCCGCCTTTTTTTTGGCGGCCATTTTGAATATGGCGTTCAACCAATAATTTACAACATCAGTTTTGAAGTCGCCACAGAATTGCAAACATTTTATCAATTTACACTTAACCTTCATCTTCTATAGTTTTGGAAATAGAAGATGAAAAATATGAAAATTTTGAAAATTCCGTGAAAAAAGGGCAATAACTCCTACAAGGTTTTTGGGATTATCTTCAAAATTTCAGGGTGGGTAGATCTTGGCATGCTGAACATTTTTTCAATTTAAAGTTAACTTTTATCTCTTATAGCTTTTCTGATAAAAAAATTAATAAAGTTAAAATTTTGCAAATTTTACAGAAAAAGGGCAATAACTCCAAGACGGGTTTTCGGATTTTCTTCGAAATTGCAGGGCAGGTAGATCTTGCTATGCTGATCACTTTAAGTTCGTCAGATTTTTTATATCTGTAACCGTTTTTGAGTTATTTGCAAAAAACAGCAATTTACCCCTATGTTCTATTTTTAGTAACAGCAGCCATGTTGTTTGGTCTTTGGACTAATCGAACACAACTTTTAAACTGCATACCCTGGTGATGCTTCAGGCCAAGTTTGGTTACAATTGGCTCAGCAGTTTCAGAGGAGAAGATTTTTGAAATTGTTGACGGACGACGGACAGACGACAGATGGACGCAAAGTGATGGCAACAGCTCACATCGCCTTTTAGGCCAGGTGAGCTTATTAAGCATATGAATACGTTGCTTGATGGCAATTCAAATATGTTGATGGTAAAATCAAAATGAAGAAAACAGAATAAAAACAGTTTCACTGGGGAATTCTGGTACGAAACTTAAGACATATAAATCGATTCGGAATTCCACTGCATCGAAAAGGGTCATGATAATAACTGAGAAATTACGAATGAATATATGCAACCATGACAACAATAAAGTGGATCAATATTGTTGCGCAAGAATTTTGAGTATATTTGTTTATACGCTAAATTACAACTTTTGTTTATACGCTAAATTACAACTTATACACAGTCATGCAGTATAGAAAAGGTGCCAGGGAAGGTTTTGTCAGCAAACTGAATGCAGCTATGTAGTTACTTCACGACGGTTGTTTTCACTGCTTTTAAAAATAAAGATTGCATGATCATTGACATTGCGACAACAAGTTGCTATTGTAGACGTGCATCCATTACGTATACTCATAGCATACGTTCAGGACTGACATTTATTCATCGAACGTATATATACAATCCATTTACAGGGAACCCAATCAAAATATGAAGTCTTACCTTGATGCAGAGCGTTGACAATGCTCACTCCTTTGTCCCAAATTTTTACTACTGCTTGAGGACTGCATTTTTTTGTATACTGACGTATATTTGACCAAAAACTTTCCAAATAAAATGGCATTATGCTTTCCAATAACATAATGCTCAAATGATTGAGAACATTCGTCAAAACAGCAAGCGTCTGCTACCCCGGAAATATACTTCCAGCCATCCAGGATCGATATACTGCAATAATCAAAGGGCTTGAAGTACTGTGACTGGGAGTTGTGTCAGGATGTAGCATGTTGGAGTCATATATAAATATATGAAAATATGAAGTGTCACGACAAGAAAATGATTTTTCAGTGGAACTTGACTTAATTCCATAATAAAAAGACCTTTTTTTAATGATTATATGATCATTTTTTTTTTTTTTTTTCAATTCTATTTTATCGATATAAAATATTTGAAATTGAATCAATCAATAAAATACCAATAAATATTTTTTTGGATTAATGGCAGGAATGTCAGGGCAAGTGCATAATTTAAGTTCTAAAATTTGAGAATTGGAAGCAATGTAGAGATATGTGTTATTCTCTGCATATAGTCAATTAGAAGCTTTATCTATCTGATATAAACTAATAATACCAGTAACTGCTGGGAGAGCTAGGTTACTCAGTAGGGAAGAGTGGGGACGGTTATTGTTACACCGTCTTAATCATGGAAAAAAACAAAGGATCCCACAATTCCAGATGTGCATTTAGATACAAACTAACAAATAAAATGAGTAGCCATCAATGCGAAAGATGTATGAAAGCTGATAGACATAAAGTTAAGTATCATAGCAGTGTAATTTTTGCCTGGGAATCATATTTGGCAGAATAAAAAAAATCTGTGTTTCCGGTAACCCAACCGACCCTAGATTTTTGGGGCTAAAAATGCCTACCCTAAAGTTTTTTTGGCAATTTTTAAAGAAGCACTGTTAAAGTCCAGAAGTTACTCTCTATATGTCTATGTAAAAAGTTTTGGAAAAAAAAAAATGCCTACTACCGACCCTAATTTTGAAGAGTATGTTATCGGAAACACAGGTATTTTTTTTAGGCCTTTGTCATATTATATAAACAAACTCTTTTATGTTGGCGAGATCTATCAATAATGCTTGTTGTGAATTTAGTACATTTAATGAAGCACCTTTGTTTTAACATTTTTGTACATTTTGATGTTGCTTTATTTCCCGTATTTTATGTAATTGTTTATGACGTCATGTAATTGTGGTGTGAATGTTATGACAGAACTTTGAGCTGTGTGGATGTTATGTTCTTGTTGTTGTGTTGCTATAACCTGTATAATGGAATGAATGAAGATTAAATGATATATTTATATTGGATGTTCACTCGATGTTTACGACCTCTCGACTATGGACTATGAATTTTGGATATGAACTGGTGGCAACGAATAGAAACGTACCTATGCAAAAGGACTGTTTGTGTTTATTATTTTATACATTGGATACATGTATATATTCTTTGAAGGAGGGAGGAATTGGTATTCTGTGAAGCTACAGGTATCATGTTTAACTTTGTAAATACTGAAGTGATGAACAATGTGATGAGCACGAAGGATAACTGATATCTGAAGTGCAGAATTCACAGTATCTATGTATTTAGCGCTAAAGATAAATTGAAATCTAAAGTGCACGCTTTTCTTTCCCATGTTTGATATTTCGACAACAGTATGGTATGGAATATTATGAGCAACATACTCATTTAGAATTCGATGGTACCAGTTTGTTTGAGGGATTTTGGATGAAAGTCTCTCTGTTTGCAAACAGGTATAACTGGTCATCTGAAGATATTTGTTTTAATGTGATTATTTCCCTGAGAGGCAAAGCTTTAGAGTATATTTCTTATTTACCAGAAGAAACTATTCATGATGTTGATCTCTTGTATTCCTCCCTGAAGCGCCGTTTTGGAGACTTGGAAACAGCCGAGATTTGTAGGTCAAAACTAAGGCAAATAATGATGAACACTGCTGAGTGTGTTCCAGAATATGTGTGTAGAGTGGAGAAATATGTACGGAAAGGATTTCAAGGTCTGGATGAAGAGCTACTAATTC
Source organism: Modiolus philippinarum (assembly GCA_002080025.1). Lineage (NCBI taxonomy): Eukaryota > Metazoa > Mollusca > Bivalvia > Mytilida > Modiolidae > Modiolus > Modiolus philippinarum. The sequence goes on along the minus strand of MJUU01044167.1, from coordinate 157,716 downwards.
AACTGACTGTAGAAAATTCGATGTATGGATATCCAGATTCAGAAATTAGTTATAAAGTTATGGTTAGTAAACCTTTGTCGCTAGATAACCTTATAAAAGAGGTAATATGGCAACAGCACTGCAAAGAAAGTTTACAAAATGATAAACAGAATTTTATAATGTCTGTACAGTCATGTCGAAATAATGTGAAGCGAGGAAATAATGTGAGAAATAAAGTTAAGAAAAGAGTCTTAAAATGTTGGTTTTGCAAAGAACCGGGACACATAAAGAAACATTGTTATAAGACAAAGTAAACAGCAGCAAGTGCAAAGTACAGACAATGAATGAAAGACAAAAATTCTGAACTTACAGTAAATAAAGCTTCTACCATACCATGTGAAGTACAAAATTTGTATAGAATTAACAATATACTTTCAACACTGTGTGGACCAAATCCAATCACATGTGGTGATGGTTGTGAACCATTTAAAAGTGTTGAGACTTACAATGCTGCTGAGTCGGTTTTAGATGGATGTTGAAAATTCCGAGTGTTGGAAATTCATCAGTAATCATAGATAAAACATCGGATATTTCTGATATGAAAAATTATAACAATGGTTACAGAGTATCTACTTCTGTTCGGTGCAATTACTGAAGTTGTGTAATGTGAAAAGGCAATATATTTCTGCAGATATTTATTTATACATGTATGCTGACAGTTTTGTGGTTGTTTTTGTTAAACCACTGTTTACAATTAAAAAAGTCTTTGATGTGAACACAAAATGAGGAAAAATCGTAAGTGTACTGTTGCTTGAGTACTGTGGATAAATTTGCATTGGTTTCATCTATATTACAAGTGTATAACATTTCGAGGACGAAATTCTTTTAAAAAGGGGAGCAGTGTTGTGAATTTAGTACATTAAATGAAGCACCTTTGTTTTAACATTTTTGTACATTTTGATGTTGCTTTATTTCCCGTATTTTATGTAATTGTTTATCACGTCATGTAATTGTGGTGTGAATGTTATGACATAACTTTGAGCTGTGTGGATGTTATGTTCTTGTTGTTGTGTTGCTATAACCTGTATAATGGAATGAATGAAGATTAAATGATATATTTATATTGAATGTTCACTGTTTACGACCGCTCGACTATGGACTATGAATTTTGGATATGAACTTTACCTATTTTCATTTCAATGCTCAGAGCTTCTTTTCACGTACGCACTTCTAAACACAAATTCAATTTTTTTAACTACGTTTCACAATCTTCAGATACTATATTTTTGGATGAATTGTGTCGTACTGTTTCGTCTTCATTGGCGGACAAACCTGTTACTTGATTTTTACCACCATTACAATTATCATTATTTGATCTTAAACTTTGAACACATGCAGCGTAAGGGAAATTAACCCTTGTTACATATGAATTGTCCAATGCAAGCCTAAATTTGACTGCAGTCTGGTCCGTTAATACCGCAGTTTGTCTGTTATAAATCGCCGTGGTGAATGGCACACTGGCACTTGGTTCGGAAAAAAAATACCCTGGAAGGTAATTTTTTTTTAAACTAGTGCCTGTGGAATGGCACCGCGGCTGATAAAGTCCTCAAAAAGGGGTTCCAATGGAGTTTCGTAAAAAGGGGTTCCTGTCAATTTTTTCTCCAGTTTTTATTGAGTGTGCCTAAATTTTGCATGAAATCTATAAAGTTTTGCAGAAAAAATCACGGGGTGTGTCCCAAAACACCTCCTCTGTGTGATCCGTTATACAACCGAATTGCCCTGAGTGGCCGTCTGCGAACCAACCTTTCTGGCTTTCCTTTGAATAAAACCTTCTAAAATCGTATATATAAAAAAAACTGACGACCACAAGTAGTTTAAGGAAAAATAAGGTTTGTACAATTTTTGCTTTACTTTGTCAGTACTTTTAGGTAAAGATTGAATTATTTATTAACTTTTGTCAATACAAATATAACTATTCTGCAGGCGAGTCATTACCTATGGCTATGCCAAAGCAAAGGTGCAGCTTTAAAGTGAGGTAAAACTTGAAAGATATGCATATTTTTTTAATTAATTGGGTCAAGAACATACTGTCCGTAATGTTGTAAAAACCAATGCCAAACTCTATCATGTTCACTTACTTTGAAAAATCAACAGAAAACAAAACCATCTCGTCAGTAGTACAATGCAGTTGAAATTTAGGAGACGTCGCTCAGCCTCTCAGGAGGTTGCTTCTTTTTTAAGTGATAAATATTTTCGGGTAGAAAAATGTCCGGGGGATAGTTATTACTAGGAAACTAAAGTCCATGGACAGACATTCCTGGGAAAATGAATCGGGGAGGACATATATTTCTAGGAAAATATGTCCTCGGAAAACTATTCCTAGTAAAATAAATGTGCGGACATGTCTTTCTATGAGATTTATTCCGTCTGGACAAATTTTCCTGACGGACATATTTTACTGCTACAGTACTTTAAATGAAAAAGACATTATAAAATGTTTTTACACGATTTATGCCGCTAGCATATTTTATGTCTCCTTTACTGAAAGATATCCCGAATGAAACAAGTGCCTGTGATTGTACCATATATTTACACGTTTGACATTGATTCCTATTTCTGTGCTTTGTATCTGTCTAACGTCATTGTTTTGTGGGGGGTCTTTTGTGTCTGACGTCATTTTTTTCTGTGTTCTCGTTTCGGTCATGTCTTTGGACTTCGATTTTTGTAAATTTCACTCCTTTGTTCCTTCGATATTCTTCTGCCATTGTTTGACAACGCATAACACAAGGAGTCACAGCTACATCACATGAAAATATTCAAGCTGTAATATCCCTTACTGGGTGGATCATTAGTCGTGCTTCAGAAAGGATGGTTCCAGTTGCATGGGTTTAAGGAGAGTGTAGTTCCAGTGAATTTTTTGGTTGATTTTTTGCATTACATTATGTAATTCAGCATGATTTTTTTTTCATAAATAGGGGGTCAATAAGCCAGATCCTCCCCTCTTGTTCTACCAATGCCATCTTCCTATTGTCCCTAATAAATACTGACAAAGGGAAGGCCTACAGTATACAACAGTTTTTCAGCGAGTGAATTCAGCTTCGCTTCCACATAGGTTATACCTATCCTCATATTATTATCCAAATAAAATAACAGCAAACTGCAGAATTACACTAGTAAGACACACGCATGTGAGATGTTTTTCATGTAGTGTAAGCATACGATGGCTGAAACGTCCAAGTCCGAAACGACCAAGTCCGAGGTTACACTATGGCCGAAACGTCCTGCTACCATAAGTCCTTGCTAATATATATATGTCCTCATACTATTGTTGGACATGTTGGATTTTTTTTTGCAACCCCCTGGTGCAACCCTCAGACCATAGATGTATAATGACATTGCACATCTATGCTCAGACCCTACTGTACCATAACAAGATACAAAGTAGGTACGAGTCTGAGTCTAGGACCACCATGTTTACTTGGTCTTGGAGTAAAACATTAAAAAAAAACAATAAGGTATTCTGGTCATATAATATTAAACAAACCATTTTCTTGGATAATCTGTAAAAGAAGTGCTATTTGAATGACAACATGATTGTAGGAAGAATAGGAAGTTGTACCAGTTCTGCTTTCGGGACGCGTTCGACCTTTTCCTTGAACAGAAATCTTTGTCAACGTTGCGTTTGTCAGAACGATTTTGCACTTCATCTTTCAAGTATCTACTGATATAGACTCGGTCTTTCGACTGCGACCTCCACGAGTGTAAAGAGTAGTTTTCTCTGATAATTTTTGAATATGTCACAGTCAACCGGAGATTCGACTGTATCTAAGATACAAGATATTCCACCCGATGAAGATGATGATGTAAGGTTTAGCGAAATGTATTGATGAGTGTGTCTGTCTACAGTAGTCCTCATGACGCAATGTTCGCCCAGCCCTGGGCCTGGTTCTGGTTGCGTCCGCCCCTCCCCCACATTTTGCCAAGTAATCAGCGATACAGACATGCACTTACCTGCTTACAGTGTGCGACCTCCACAACGGGTGTCCTGATCCTACGGTCGTAGACGACACAACTTGTCTCTTGGTGCTGTTGTTAATAGTCGCATGCTGACTTCTCTGTAATTTCTCTGTATGCAGAGTTTGGTGTGGTGTAGGTTCAGGATCGGGGTTCTTTGTCTGGACTGCATATCTCCTGAAAGCGTGTCCAACGGGTGTCAGGATTTCGTGTATCCCGAGCCCTAGACCGAATTATCTGTCGTTTACAAAGCTACTTTTATCATCTATGTTCATCTTTTACTGATCTGACTTTTTATTTTTATTTTTTATATTGCTTTGTGATGACAGAACGATCTCCTATTTAAAATCGTGAGATCGCTTCCAATTTCGATGCGGTGGAATTTCGGCTGGGTATCGCCTGTGGGTGTATAAAAACACCTATCGGAAGAAATCGGAACTATTTTCCTTCAATTTTAACAAAGTTACGAGTGCCGAAGATATGAAATATCCCTTCTATGCCTCCATTCAAAGTTCAAGCGTATCTCTTTACATTGACCTGGTGCCATTTTGAATATTGAAAATGTCACGTGATAAAATTAAGTTCAAATCGTACACGGAAAAGACATGTTTTTTAACCATATCTTTACCGGTCAAATACACGGAACTCAAGAGAATTCGGTTCCGATGTTACTTTTATCATATCATTTTTTCATATTGTTATTTTTTTAACTTGTTCCATACATCTCATGTCAACAAATATTTTCAATTAATTGATTTTTTTTTGTATAAAATATTTCATACTAATAAATTTTGTGTTACTCAAATGTTGATATGATTTATAAATTGTTAAAAATGAATTCTTGAATACATTGCACATAAAAATAATTAAATAAGTGGTTTACTTTTGCATTTTTTCGAATAAAAATTCAAATTAATATGCTCAACCAAAAAATATACATTTGTATATGTTTTAAATGTCTGATAAATCAAATTATTTGATCGATTTATACTTCTTTTTTTATAATTTAATCCCTTATGAAACACTCAACAATGTTTGTTTTATCTGATGCTCATTGCCAAATATGTATAAAAGTCAATTTAAAAAGTAAAATGTTTTGAAACTTTTCNATTTCCTGTTATAAAATTTCAGGTATACATATAAATCTACCTGGAAATCACCTGATTCAGACGTGTGCAATTAACAGGATACCACTGACCAGGTATTTTATGGCCCTGTTAATTATCTCTGGGGTCATAAACAAGTCATCAGCAAAAATGCTGAGCCAGGCTCAGCATTCAGATTATGCTCAGCATTTTTCAGTGTATGCTGGAAGCTGTACTGTAATATACGATCTGTATTTTGTGACAATAAATAGACAAAAAAACTATCGTAAACTCGGTATTTCGTGTATCCTGTCTCGGAAAGGGAAGTAACTCTTGTTTAAATTTTCCTGGATAAAACAAAGCATATCGTTGAAATTTTATGTCTGAATAATACATTTCATTATTTTAATTCTGAAATGTATTTTTAAATTTTATTCATTTTATTTTAATTCTAAAGGTATCTTAAAAAAATAATAAATAAAATAAAGGAATTGAAAAGTCGGCTGTGACATGATAGATACAAAATTAAATTTTATATTAGAACAATATATTTCGCAGATATATTTCATTTCATTGTATATTTTTAAATGGATATTTAAATATAACTAAAAGAACTAGACGTACAAAAGTTATCTTTGGATTTATATAGCCCCTCGAAAAAATTATGAAAAGATCCAAAATCAAATCTGAAAGATTGCAAATTTTAAAATGGTGAAAATATCAGAAATGTTTATTATGGTACTAAGTGTAGCCTTCTTGTCTATCGGATTAATGGTTATGCTCATGCATCGAGACGAAAATAAAGATACACCATTTTAAAAGGATATTTAACTTTATTTTGTCGAGTATATATAATTATGCTTTTGGTTTGATTTACATATTAATACAGTAGCTAAAATTTTGTGTTCCAGTGCTTTTCGCTGGTACAACAAAGATATGCACGAGATGATGGTATAAACGGAAAGAAACGACACAGACAATCCGAAATTCAGGTCTGAACGGCTTTGAATTAAAAAAAAAATGAGTATATAAGTTAAGTAAATTAAGCAATGTCACTTTGTACATTTTGCAAGGAATCATGGCATCTCCATGGTATTGGACATGTACACCTGACAGTTCACCAGAAAATCCGATAGTCCAAAGGACCATGGTCCAACTCAATATAGCAAGGTCTGAGACAGTGGTTGGCTGAATTTATACACTAAATTGATGAAAAAATTACCAATAACTCATACAGTAGCTTATAACTGTTTCCTATCTGTTTTAACAATAGGAACTCAGGACAGCCGGACTTGGTACCCGCAGTAGCAAAAGCCAGCGGTAGGGTTAAACCGGTTTATGGGTTCCCAAACCTTCTAGAAGCTTCTTTAAGGATGTAGCAAGGTGAAAATTTAAAAATCTACAATATTAAATTGATACAATAAATTGAAAGAGCATTGGCAATGAAACAAATTTAGCTAAAAATTTGGATAGGTTATGGACCTTGTTTCCAAGATATTTCACATTTAATAAAATGGTGGGAAAAGTTCTATCTGACTTTTACCTTTGTATAACATGGAGACATTATTGGTTACTTTCAGATGGAAGGAAAATCTACAATCTCATGAAATCTTGCTTTCTGACTTTCTGAGCTACTGAAACTTTTGATGACTAAAAAATTGGGTGTAATGGGGCAAAAAATATAACATAGGAATAATGGATAAAACCCGAGAAATCCGAGGTAACTTATATCAATTTCAAAAACTTCACCTTACTACATCCTTAAGGAGAGTGTTTTTGTCTTTGGAATTAAGTCTTGCCAAATAGGCTATGGTCTGTTGGAAGATATATTTTTCTAAAGGGGTTGACCTAATTCTGCCCTTACGGCTATATTGGACGAACCTCTTCTTGTTCATAGATAAATTTGCAGAAGTTTAGATGGACCTTTTCAGTACAAGATTTATCAATAAAATAAAAATTGTCAACATCCTTATTACTTTTGGCATCTCAGATACAAAAAAAACATGAATACATGTATGAAAATTTAAAAAATATATTGAATATGTATCACCACCCGAAGTTAGTTAATATTTTTTCTTTGCAAAAAAAAAAAATCGTCACATTTATTCATCTATTTAAATGACACAAATACTCAATTGGTGCACACATTTTTATACGACCGCAAAAATTTTTGTGGTCGTATAATGGTATGGTGCTGTCGTCGTCGTTGTCGTCATTGTCTGTAACACTTTTGTTTTTGGTCAATAACTTTACTTTCAGTTGACCAATCCTTATGAAATTTTAACACAATGTTCCTTGGCACAAAAGGAAGGGGTGGCTTAGTTTTGGTCATTGTGACCCCACCCGTTTTTAAAAAAGGGGCCAAAAAGGGTTAAATTTGATGTTTTCACATATTTGACTGTAGAATCTTTATTACTCATCAGATTTTGATGGGGTTTCTTTCAGTGTCCTCCTTAGGAAATTTCCAATCAGTTGTATTCCAACGGATTTCACGTAGCATGTACCGTTCACGAGATAAATGGGGCCCAAAAGGGGCGAATTTCAAAAATTTTAATTTTTATATGCCCGTCTCATGACGGACGTATTATGGTATACCGATGTCCGATTGTCTGTCCGTCCATCCGTCCGTGTGTCCGTCTGTCCGTCCATCTGTTTCATATGTCGCACTCTTAACTTGACAACCATATGGCTGATTCACTTCAAACTTTGTATAGGTATTTGGTATGATGGCCTCACGATCTGTATACTTTTTCGTGAAATTTCGATTTTTCTGGCAAGAGTTATGAGACTTTATTCGTTAATTTAAAGGCAATTTTTTACATGTCGCGCTTTATCTTGACAACCTTTTTTGCCAATTCGCTTCAAACTTTGTAGAGGTATTGGATATGATGGCCTCACGATCTGTATACTTTTTCATGGAATTTCGATTTTTCTTGCAAGAGTTATTGGACTTTATTCGTCACTTTTCAGGCAATTTTTTACATGTCACGCTCTAACTTAAAGATCCCTTTGGCTAATTTACTTCAAACTTTGTAAAGGTATTGGATATGATGGTCTCACGATCTGTATACTTTTTCTTGAAATTTCAAGTTTTTGTTGCAAGAGTTATGGGACTTTATTCGTCAATTTTAAGGCAATTTTTTACATGTCACGCTCCAACTTGACAATCCTTTGGCCAATTCTCTTCAAACTTTGTAGAGGTATTAGGTATGATGGCCTTACAATCTGTATACCTTTTCGTGAAGCTTAATTAGGCAGTTATAGGTTCTTCTGAATTGGGAACCCCTTACCTTAATCACTTAAAGTTTTGAAAGGGTGACAATGGGCGTATCATGCGACTTGGCGCAGCTGTTTATTTTATTTTTATTCTGATTTTGATGCAGTTTTTTTAAGTGGATTCCTTATGAAAAATTAACATAGCACTGCACTGTTAGATTTTTGATAACGTTTCTTTTCCAAGCTATGAGGGGCCCAACGGGGCAAAAATTGCAAACATGCAGATTACCTAAAATTTTATTTTTCATCCGATTTCAATGGAATTTTTTTCTCTAGTTTCCTCACATTGTAGGCTTTCAGTAGTATGTCAACCGATTTGCGCAGCTCTTACCGTTTCCGAGCTATAAGGGGTCAAAATTGCAATTATTATAAATATGTGAAGTCTTTATTTTTCATTAGATTTTGATGGGACTTTTATCTTTAGATTGTTCTCATTGTAATCTTTCAGTGATATGGCAGTATATTTTGTGTTTGCTCTTTGGTTTCCAAGCTGTAATGGGTCAAAGGGGCCAAATGGCAATATTTCGAAATATGTTAAATCTTTATTTTTCATTAGATTTCAACCGGAGTTTTTTCTTTGGATTTCTCTTGATGGTAGTCAACAGAATAATAACATGAATAAGGGATTTAAAGGGATAATTTTTATTTTCACCAATGTGTGTCCAGTTAATTAATGTGCAAGGTCCTTATTGTGTCCAGCAAATTACTTTGTTCACATTCATTTTAGTTTGCACTTGTTCAAATTTCAGTGGTCGACATGCTGCGGTCGTATCATGCTGCGCTCGGCGTAGCCCTTTATTTTTCAAATGGCTTACATAGACTTTTGACGGATCCAACCAGAGTGAGGATGATAATTTCTTGGTAAACGTGAGCCTAGTGGCAAACTTGATATGAAAACCAATAAAAAATTACCACTTTATTTGATCCATCCTTTTGATTTTAAGCGCCGGGGAGCATCTAAAGAGTTATTTTTTTTTTGTCCTACCATTATGTCTAACATTTGCCGAGCCATCCAGGCTGATCCAGCTCAAATTGAAAGCTACTTTGGTATTTAGTTGTTATATAAAAAAAAAAGTATATAAATAAATAATAAAATTAACAAATATGAAAAATAGTTTGCTCAGTGCAAATAAACTTAAGTAAAAAGAAAAACAAACAAACAAACTAAGCTAAACTTGAATAATAAAAAAAACTAAATAAAAAAACTAAAATAGACTAAAACAAAAGATAAAGTAGAAAAAGATTAATAAAAAATACGTTAATATTTGAAAGTGGTCTTCTGTGGGTACTTTACCGGTTCTTTCCAGGTAAATTTAAACAAGAGTTATTTCCCTTCCAGAGACGGGATACACGAAATACCGAGTTTGCGATAGTTTTTTGTCTATTTATTGTCACAAAATACAGATCGTAAATCAAATTATCGTTAGAATGTTAATAGATATCAAAATACTAAAAAAGAAACAAAAAATTGCCGAAAAAAGTGTAAAAAAGATAGTAATTATGGTTTTTGTTTCCCAGCTCTGAGAAAACCGTCTTGGGCTCAGGATACACGAAATACCGACACCCCTCCACAACTGTTGAAAAAGTATAGTTTTCTTTGATAATTTCTGAATTTGACAACCGGAGTCAGAGACTAGCCAAACCAGAGAAATATGGCATCACGGCAAATAATTTCATTCTGATGACTCTGCAATTACTAAAGCAATGCCTGGTGGACGATCATTGAACTACAAAAAACAGTTTTTCTGTTTGTGTAACTGAAAACGGAATTTCTTTTAATCAAATTACAGAGCACAGGCGTGAGCACAGGTAACCTGACAAACTTACCTGAGCACCTACCCTTAATAGTACACATAGCAAGGGGTCAGATTACCAATTTTATTCAAACTGAAATTATTTATGAAATAAAAAAAACAACAGAGTAATATGATAACAAATGCAACCTACAGAAGGATTTCAAAAGGAAAGTTACATTTCATAAGTTTGGGAATTTCACAATTGATTCTATAGGAAATAACTAACAAAATACAGAAGTTACTGTTAATTTATTTTCTGCATATGCACATCTTGACTACTACTCAGGTCTCATCAGTGCATATCAAACCAAAACACTGTAGGAAATGTCACAATTAACATGATTAAGTTCAGGATTGTCATAATTAACTATATAGGAAATGTCAAACATTTCATAAGTTCAGGATTGTCATAATTAACTACCCCCCCCCTCCGGTATATAGGAAATGTCAAACATTTCATAAGTTCAGGATTGTCATAATTAACTATATAGGAAATGTCAAACATTTCATAAGTTCAGTATTGTCATAATTAACTATATAGGAAATGTCAAACATTTCATAAGTTCAGGATTATCATAATTAACTATATTGGAAATGTCAAACATTTCATAAGTTCGGGATTGTCATACTTACTTCTGTAACCTAGTGAAACCTAATGTCATCTGATACATGTATTCCCATTGGTAATATTTGGATACCAAGACAAAGTTATTAAAATTTTAATATCAATACAGTAAACGGTATTCAAAAAGTTTTACAGTGAAAAATATACATTATTGGTGTTCGTACTGAACACCCTAGCTATCGGTTCAGCTTGAATTGGTAAAAAAATATAGATTACATGTATGACGGGAAACTTTTAATAGGTTAAAAAGTCTGCTTATCAATTGTAAATAGTTTAAAGAGGGAATTTTGGTGTTAAAAGGCTTTTAAGTGATGGCAGATTGAAACTAAAAAGCGAATGTCGAATAGGCTTGATGATAGTTCGAGACGTTTATAATACATCCAAACCCATTTTAAATCACTACTTTGCTATTGTATTATCAAACTTATTAAATTTCCTGTATTCAAAAATTAAACCACCAATTCATTTCTTTAACATTTTCAACATGAATTTGGAATTTTCAAACCTCCCTGAAAAATTGATCTCAAGTTTAACCTTCCAAAGACCATACCTGTCGTGAAAGGCACATACCTGCTCTACATTACATCAAATTTTCATCTTACCTTTAAAGCCTTCTAAGAGATTCCCGGTGTGTCAGGGATACCACCTATAAATATGTACACGACGTCACAACATTGCGCAAAAATTGTCATTGGGAATTCCCCTCCTTGATCTAAAATTACACCTGCTCAATTGAACTTTGTATTGAAATAAACCTAATATATCAATGTTTAAATGGGTGTATCATCCATCAAATTCCCTTGAATAGTTTTAAAGGTGCAAGAATACAAAGTCTATCTTTAGATTCAAAAGGTCTATTTTCTCATACGTTCCAACTCTGATTGGTTGAATTGGTGGTTTGATACCTTAACATGATATTAAAACATCCCCAAGTGTAATTGCTGCACTTTATCATGCTGTTTAGTTAATTTCCAAATTGTATACAGAAAATAACATCCTTTTCTGAATTTTTCCCTCCTTTGCATCACTATTCAAAAAGTCACAGATTTAGTGTTTTCAGTGCTTTGATTAAGTACAATCACTCATATATGTTAAACATGGACACAAAACCAAAAATACTTATTTTATGTAATGAATCTCATCCCATGTTTAATACCCTTAGAGTATTTTTCTATCAAAATGAAGCTGCAGATGCCTTTAAAATTATGAAATTATGCTACAAAATGTCACCCTCCCATTATACTACAAAATGTCACCCACTTTGAGAAGGTGCTTCTGAGGTAATTTTTTGCACTTGAAATGGTCTTTGCTTTGGTTGTGGTCATACAAATAGCATTCTAAATGCAGAAATTGATGCAAATAGATCAAGAAGACAGGGAAAACCAGTTTTGTTTATTTTTTGAGCTTCTGAAGAATATTAGGTTTGTGAGTTAGCTGAAAAGCCCGATATGAATAGGTACAATGATAGAATTAAAACTATTGAAAATCAACCCAGGTGTAATTATTTCCCTTCGGGTGATTAAATATATAATATTTAAAGAAATAACATAATGAAATAAATGCAAATTTATGAAAAGTGTGGCAAAGTCAAAAAATTTTTCCCAAAATCATATGATAAAATTTTGACTTGGCTCTTGTTTTGACACTGTGGACCCTAAAATGACAATTTACTAACACTATTTAGTAGAGGAACAGCATGATATTTTTTTTTCTGAGGTTTATGTTCACATCAAACTGCATATATAAGCACCATTCCAGCTTAAAAAAATTATTGTATACAAATCAGACAGATTTTTCTATGAGGCACCTCAGTCAGAGTTGTCGCATTTGTTCGAGACACCGATCACAATGTATTTTGTAAAAACTGAACATATATTCAAAACAGTGACAAATTCTATTGTAAAATCAGTCTGCATTTTTATGTTATCAAACTATTTTACACAGTTAACCCTTCTTATTTTGCACAAAATCATTAAAATGGCCTAAAAGTGGCATTTCAGTGTCAAAATACTGAAATATTACATAACAGGTTTTTTTGGCCAAAATTGTGGCACCAGCTGGCTAAAACTTCAATCTTTACCTCAAATTCATCATACATATATGTTTTACATCAGTTTAGGCTATTAACAACTTTTTAAGATATGTTTCAAAATTTTCGCAAATTTTGTCTTAAAGTGTGAAACAACCAATTCATTTCTTTAACATTTTCAACTAAAATTTGGAATTTTCAAACCTCCCTGGACAATTTATCTTAAGTTTAACCTTCCAAAGACCATACCTGTCATGAAAGGCACATACCTGCTCTACATTATATCAAATTTGCATCATACCTTTAAAGCCTTCTAAGAGATTCCCGGTGTGTCAGGGAAAGCCACCTATAAATATGTACACGACGTCACAACATTGCGCAAAAATAGTCATTGGGAATTCCCCTCCTTTAAGTGATCTAAAATTACACCTGCTCAATTGAACTTGGTATTGAAATAAACCTTATATATCAATGTTTAAATGGGTGTATCATTCATCAAATTCCCTTGAAGAGTTTTAAAGGTGCAAGAATACAAAGTCTACCTTTAGATTCAAAAGGTCTATTTTCTCATACGTTCCAACTCTTGATTGGTTGAATTGGTGGTTTGATACTTTAAACGATTATAAAGTACATTTCTACAATTTTAGAATGAAAAGGAAAATATTTGTCTCAAGCGTAGGAATATAAAAATGATAAAACTATCAGGATAATATCTTAAGATGTCAAAATGGTTTCGTTATGAAAGTTGTGGTACATTTTTGAAATTTTAATGTTTTGATACGTTAACTACCTGATCCTCACGCAGCCATTTCTGTACGAACCTGAATATAGTATTCCATGTGTAAAATTCAGTCAATCTCGATCAGCCACTAGAGGGAGCAAAATGTTCGTTTGTTTACATTTTCGATATGTTTTGATTAGCCATAAAGGCATAAACGGCACATATTAGTATCTAGATGTAACTAAAGGTCTCTGCTGTGACTCTCCTGTAATCAGAAATGGGAGATCTTGGACTGTGTTAAGGATTCTTGTTTATTTGATTGCTTCCATAGAATGCCAAATTTGCACTTGATGCGCATGTACATTAATTTGCATGTGGATATAAATAAACATGATACATGCAGGTAGTTTCATTTTCTCTGAGCTTTCAGCTTACTTTTAAGATTATTGCCATGTAGAAAATTCATTTTGCATAATCGTTCATGTTCACGAGGATGAAATTGCATGCATTTTAAAAACATATGTAAAGCCGAGTGGCCGTTTCTGTCTGAAACATTGGGATATCCTCTGCATAAAATATTTCGACAAAAATATATTGAAACTGCATGACAATATTTAAGTGTATTAATAATCCACATTTCCTTTTAATATCCCTAGAATAAAAAAGGTTAATAATTCATATCCCTAAAACAACGCTCATATTTTAGGAAGTTGTCATACTCCTAACAAATCTCAATATCATAATTTGACTGCAGTGGTATGCCTAACTTTGAAATTGGACATAAATATGAGGTGAACTTCAACACATATATGAACACCATCAGCTCTAATAGAGGTTTGATTTGTTTATGTCACATTTTTTATTCTGCATAGTGCATACCTGTCACAACTATCCACTAACAAAATTAAGTTTAAGTATCCATCATGAAGCAACAGACATGACCAGACAGATTTTCTTGATCAATATATCCAATCTTATCATTAAAACACAGCCTCTCTACTTATTGAAGGGCTTGACGCCCTTTATAAAAAAAAAGAATGCATAGAACTTGCGGCAGTCATATGCATTCACATTTATTCATGATTGCAAGGAGATTGTAGCAAGGTTTTTTACAAATCCTTGATTGTAGTAAAGTTTTCAATTTTTTTACAATGACCATAATAGGACATACATGTTGCCTGATTTCAACAATGTACATGTATATACATAAAACATTTCCCGCATTGTCTGGAACCAGCAATACACAACACAATATTTAACGTCTAGGTCAAGAGATGCAAGTCCTGTAGGCTTTAAAAGCATCCTGAATATGAATAGCTTAATGGGTTGGGAACTTTGTAGGACAGTGCATTAATACAAACTACAAAAAATATGGCGAAAAGGCATGTTTAAAAAACATATAAGCAAGAGCATCGGAATAATGTAGCCTTAAGATGTTTGTAAAATCTGTTGTAGAGATTTTCCATTGAATTAGGTGCAGGAAAATAAACCCTTGAAGTGGCAAATATTAATGAATGGAAAATTCAATGGATTTCATGAAATAGCCTTAAGTAAGCTACAAAACAAATCTGAACTTGATGTATGACCTCACTTTAAATTTCTGGCAAGTATCTAGAGAAAAAAGTAATCTGACCATGATATTTTGACAAGGCAAAATATTTGGCCTCAACATCATCATGATCATGAAATAAAAAATAATTCAATCCAAGTTTGTTCAGTAAAATAAATTCATATTCCTGCCACAAAAAAAAAAATGCCAGAAATCAAATGGTCTTTACCATTGGAAAATAAATTGCAAATAGACAATTTTTTTGTCAAAGCATTGTAAGTGAGGCAGTTGAGGTAATGTGTGATTTGAGAAATGGTGTGTGTGTTTTTGTGTTGGTTGTAAAGCTTTTTAGCTCACCTGGCCACAGGCCATGTGAGCTTTTGTCATCACTTGGCGTCCGTCGTCCGTTTGTTAACTTTTCAGATTTTCATCTCCTTTTATGAAACAGCTGAAGAAAATTCAACCAAACTTTACAGGAATGATGTACTAAAGGTCCTTTACAAAGATTGCTAATTTTGTTTCGATCAGCTAAAAAACATGGCTGCCAGCACAGAACATAGTTTAACATTGGACCCTATGGGAAAATCACTTATTTCATCTTTTCCTATGAAACTGCTGAAGCAAATTCAACCAAACTTTACAGGAATGATGTACTAATGGTCATTTTCAAAGATTGCTCATTTTGTTCTGATCCAATAAAAAACATGGCCGCTAGCATGGAACATAGTTTAACATTGAACCCTATGGGAAAATCACATTTTCATCTTCTCCTCTGAAACTGCTGAAGCAAATTCAACCAAACTTTACAGGAATGATGTACTGAAGGTCTTTTACAAAGATTGCTCATTTCATTCTGATCTGATAAAAAACATGGCTGCCAGCGCTGAACATATTTTAACATTGGAACCTATGGGAAAATCCCATTTTTTCCTCTGAAACCGCTGAAGCAAATTTATTTAAACTTTATAAGGATGATGTACTTAAGGTCCTTTACAAAGATTGCCCAATTCGTTCCAATTCGATAAAAAACTTGGCCCCCAGTATGGAACATAGTTTAACATTGGACCCTATGGGAAAATCACACATTTTCATCTTCTCCTCTGAAGCCGCTAAAGCAGATTGAACCAAATTTTACAGGAATGATGTACTAAAGGTCCTTTACAAAGATTGCTCATTTCTTTCCGATCGGATGAAAAACATGGCCGCCAGCACAGAACATAGTTTAAGATTGGACCCTTTGGGAAAATAACATTTTCATCTTCTCCTCTGAAACCAATGTAGCAAATATAATAAAACTTTATAGGAATGATGTACTAAAGGTCCTTTACAAACATTGTTCATTTGTTCCGTTTTGACAAAAAAACATGGCGGCCAGCGTGGAACGTAGGTTTTACATTGGACTTAACCAGAAAAATCAATTTCATCATCTTCTCCGAAACTGATGAAGAAAATTTAACTAAACTGTATTGGAATGATGTATAGAAGGTCCTTTGCAAAGTTTACTCATTTAATAGGACAAAAAACACGGTTGCTAATGGAGAACATAGCTAAACATTAGACCCCATTGGTAAAAAAACATTTTTGGTCGTGCATGGCAGAGAAGTATTTTGTCAGGTGAGCGATACAGGCTCAGTTTCTGAGCCTCCAGTTTGGTCACAAAGACAAAACATTTTCTTCATCATGTAGTCCAACCTTCAAAAATGTATATTCACACCAACAAAAATGAACTACAAAATGATACAATAATGGAATCAAATTATATTTCGAAAATCAGCTTAGGGATGGGAACAATTTCACCAAGTAACTTATTGGGAAAGTTTGCTTATTATTTTACGAACTATAAATCTACATACATTTCATTATATGTATAGGTGCATCTGAATTCATTAAGGTAGTTCTTGTAATTTTTCTGGGTACAATATTCTGATCTTTTCGTCATTTTCACTACCTATATTTTCTTCTTCATTAGCTCACCTGGCCTAAAAGGCCATGTGAGCTTTTCTCATCACTTTGCGTCCGTCGTCTGTCGTCCGTCCACAATTACAAAAAAATCTTCTCCTCTGAAACCACTCAGCCAATTTTGATGAAACTTTGGTGGAATGTTCCTTTGATGGTCCTCTTCCAAAATTGTGTCCGATGACCCCGCCCTGAAACCAAGATGGACGCCAGGCTAAAAATAGAAAAAAGGGGGGATGAAATTTTAAAAATCTTCTCCTCTGAAACTACAAAGCCAATCTAAGCCAAACTTTCTTGAAATGATCCTTGGGTGATCCGTTTTCAAAATTGTGTCCGATGACCCCGACCTCCGATCAATATGGCAGCAAGGCTAAAAATAGAAAAAAGGGGGGATGAATTTTGAAAATCTTCTCCTCTGAAACTATCATTTGGATTGTAACCAAACTTTGCTAAAATGGTGCTGTGGTGGTCTCCTTCCAAAATTGTGTCCGGCATTACCGACCTCTGACCAAGATGGCCGCCACAGCTGATCAAAGTTTAACATAGAACCCTATGGGAATTCCGTTGATTTTTTTTTCTGAAACTACTCACTCAGTTGGAACCAAACTTTGTTGGAATGGTCACCAGGTGGGTCCTTTTCAGAATTGTGTCAGATGACCCCTTCCGCCAACGTTGAAAATTGTTCCTTGACTTCTATTTTCAAAATGGCCGCCTTAAAAAGGCGGGAAAATTCAACATTGTCCGATTTCAATGAAATTTTGTTTCCAAATAGATATTGATGTTGCGACTTCAAAACTGGTGTTGAAAATTGTTCGTTGACTGCCATTTTCAAAATGGCTGCCAAAAAAGGCGGGAAAATTCAACATTGTCCGATTACAATGACATTTGGTTTCCAAATCTGTTTTGATGTCATAATTTCAAAACTGATGTTAAGAATTGTTCGTTGACCGCCATTTTTAAAATGGCCGCCAAAAAAGGCTGGAAAATTCTACATTGTCCGATTTAAATGAAATTTGATTTCCAAGTAGATATAGATGTTGCGACTTCAAAACCGATGTTGAAAAATGTTTGTTGACTGCCAATAACAAAATGACATCTCAACTTCAAAACTGGTGTCGAAAGTGGTCCTTAGCAAGAACTTTTTTTGTCAAAAAAGCCCAATAAAGAAATATAGTAAAACATGATCAGACTTAAAAAACAGTTAAAGATATAGGAGGTGTTTGAGCTACGTAAGTTTGAGAAACTGAAGATCAACTTACAATGTTACCTTGATTGTGGCAACTGAAACCCAGGTGAGCGATACAGGCTCCTGGGAGCCTCTGGTTGTGGTGTTAAGATGAATAATCAGGTTCTATGATAGAGTCCTCCAATTAAAAAATATATCAAAGTATATAAGGGGATGACCATTTGATTTTCAGGGGGAGGCTTGGGCAATTTTGCATAGAAAAATTATTTATTTTCATGAAAATCTTGAAAAAAATTATTTATTTTCACCAAATGTCACATCAAAGTATTCATTTGCATTTGCAACAAAAAATTTATTCTCCAAATCAAAATTAAATTGTTTATTTTCATGACATGTAGGATTAGAATATTTGTTTTCACAGACACCCATGTTAAATTATTTATTTACAAAATTGCCCAATCCATCCCCTGAAAATCAAATGGGCATCCCCTTATTATTGTGCTTTAAATGTAGAAAACTGATTTCGGTAAAGAGTAGAGCATAATCAGGGACATATTCAAGATTTGAAGTAAGAGTGGACGCAATTGAAAAAATAAAAAAAAATTTAGACAATTTTTTACCGAAACCCAATTATACCCTAAAAATTCATATTTTTTATCAATTATAGATTTGTAGGGGTGCACATCCCTCACAACACTCCAAAAATCCACACCTGATAGTAGGATTAAGGTCGTGTTTGATTACAAATAAACTGAAAACGACTTGTAAACCAAAACGTTTTTTTTACAAGAATCTGAAACTGGATTCGTGAAACCGCGAATCCTAGTCAGTAGCGGGATTTTTTGGGATTCAAGATGGCTGAGAATGTTGAGAAACTTCATCATAAGGGACCGACCATTTAACCTCTGAAGGGGGATATGGTTTTTTTTCTGGTCAGAAATTTTTTTTCATTATTTTGGCAGCCAAAATATTTTTTTCACATAAATTCAGCTCCAAAATATTTTTATGCCCCCGTCACCTAAGTTTTACCCTTGTCCGTCCGTCCGTCTGTACGTACGACCGAAAATTTCCATCAAGGATTTCCAAGCTTGTGTTTGCAGTGATGATTTGATATTTGGTCTGAAGCTTTGGTATGATGAGTTGTACAGTGTCTCCCTTTTTCAAGTCTGTCACTTGTCTACTTCCTGTTTGACAATAATTTTGATTTATTCCCAGTATAGGCATATATTGAAAATTTTCGTCAAGGATTTCTCAGCTTGTGTTTGCAATAATGATTTGATATTTGGTCTGAAGCTTTCATATGATGAGTTTTACCGTGTCAGCCCTTTTCAAGTCCATCACTCATCTACTTCCTGTTTGACGATATTTATCTGGTGGGGGCATCCATGTCCCATATACACATTTTCTTTTATTTTAGAAAAAGACCATAGCCCCCCCCCCCGCCCCCCTTCAAGTTAAATGGTTGGTCCCTAAGTGATTACCACTTATTTATCGAACAAAATCAATTTGTTTTAAAAAAATTATGATAGAATATTGTTTTTCAAGGTTAAATGAAGTGATGTATCATTAATTTCAATTTTTCTTAGTTTCAGCGTTTGATTTTGGATATGAAATCAGGATTTAGGTTCAGCAAGGACGTATAATAAGTCCTTGGTTTCAGCGTTTGATTTCAGTTCGGAGATTTTGAAAAGCGGATTGAAAAACCATAACTGGATTTGTTGTAATCAAACACGACCTTATGTTAGGTTGCATTTAGACATGGATAATCTCATACATCGAATTTACATTTTTCACTAAAATTCTTCAATTCTATTTGCACTTATCATCCAAAGTGAATTTTTATTCTTATGAATTAAATGTATCTTACTGGATAAGATTCTGGAGAAGGGTAAGATTACCAAGAAAAATGGTAAATTGTGAAATTTGAAAGTTGACTTTAAGTGATGCACACAATTGTCAACCTCTTTATAATGATACTGTAATTATACCCTCACTTAGTGAAAATTTTCATCACTTTTTTCTCAGCTACTGCTAGGCTGATTTATTTAAATTTACCGGTAGTATTTGACTTTATATGTATGGGGAATGCGTGGTCTGCCATTTTGGTCACTGTATGACATCAACTCCCTGTTTGCCAGAACTTAGCCATTTTCCCCTATATTGAACATACTGAAAATTTTCGTTGCACTTTTCTCAGCTACTGCTGGGCTGATTTATTAGGGCCCCGCATCGAGATGCGGGTGCCCTATAGTTTTCACTTTGTCCGTCTGTCTGTCCGTCTGTCCGTCTGTCCGTCAACAATTTTTTCCGTCACAGATTTCTTGGCTTCTATATGTGGGAATGATTTGAAATTTGGTCTGAAGCTTGGAAATGATGAGTTGTATCGTGTAAGCAATTTTCAAGTTTGTCGGGTGCCCACTTCCTGTTTGCCGATACTTTGAATTTTTGCTAAAAACCAAATTTTCCGTCAAAGATTTCTTGGCTTCTACTGAAGGGAACGATTTGAAATTTGGTCTGAAGCTTGGAAATGATGAGTTGTATTGTGTAAGCAATTTTCAAGTTTGTCGGACATCCACTTCCTGTTTACCGATACTTTGAATTTTTACTGTAAACCAAATTTTCCGTCAAAGATTTCTTGGCTTCTACTGAAGGGAATGATTTGAAATTT
>MJUU01044167.1:55360-121497 GCA_002080025.1 Modiolus philippinarum | reverse complement strand
CTCTTTATGTAAGCTTTCAGTTATATGTCAGTGGATTTGGCGTAGCTCTTACCATTTCCGAGCTATGAGGGGCCGAAGGGGGCCAAAATCGTAAATTTACAGATAACCTAAACAATTTATTTTTTGTCGGATTTCGATGGGATTTTTTTCTTTGGATTCTACTTGATGCAAGCTTTCAGTAGTATTTCAACGGATTTGACGTAGCTCTTGCCGTTCCCGAGCTATGAGGGGCCGAAGGGGGCCAAAATCGTAAATTTACAGTTTACCTGAAATTTTTATTTTTCATCGCATTTCGATGGGATTTTTTTCTTTTGATTTCTCTTGATATAAGCTTTCAGCATCATGACAATGGATTGGGCGTAGCTCTTACTGTTTCTGAGCTATAGAGGGTCAAAGAGGAATCATAAGGAGTCATAAGGGCTAATTTTTATTTTCCCTAGTTTGTGTCCAGCTAATTACTTGGTCAATCTCCTTATTGCGTCCATCTAATTATTGTGTCAAGCTCTTTCCTATGTCCATACTCACTTTAAATTACACTTATTCAAATTTCAGTGGACGACATGCTGCGGTCGTATCATGCTGCGCTCGGCGTAGCCCTTTATTCTGATTTAAGTCAGTTTAATCTTTCATGTGAATTTAGCGTCCAACAGGGACGGGCAAGACATCACTTAGGGTCCACACTTGTTTCACTTCAAGCATATAATAAAAACTTTATCTCATGATTTCATTATTCCAAGTTTTCGTACTTTTGACTCGATGAGTGCCCTATGGTTGTTTAAATGTTGTTTTTGTCTTCTATAAGTCTTTTTGTTGGGCAAAGGATGACAGCAGTTTAAAGAACACTTTGCCAGTTAATTGAATGCTTGTTGACGATCCCAAATCCATGAGTCATAAAACATGGATGTAGCGTTACTTGACATCTAGCAATGAATTATGCTCAAAACAGTGCTAGGGGCCGTCTTTAACTTACTATGAGGTATTTGTCTCATTTGCATTTACTCCATATCCCTTCCGTAGTTATTAAAGTGAAAGAGGATGTAATGTAAATGCTTAAGGTAGGTTTTGTTTTTCTGTGGTATGTGGTATACAATGCCACCCCAGGTTAAAGTTATTCTGACACATGGATAAAATATTTGTTTACTGACAAGTCAGTGCTAGAAAAAGGCACTTTATGGGGTGGAAAATAATAATAAAGTCTCTTGAACAACCTCCCTTTTCCCAATTCACAGGGATTTTTTAGCTTTTCCCATGTCACGCCTGATATCCTTTCTTGTTTTTATGTGCACTTTTTTGTGGTGATCCCTCTTGCCCCTTTAAACCTGATGTGACCCATGTAACAATAAGATATGAGAGGTATCTCTAGTTTAACTTACATGCATTCAAAATTATCAATCAAGGATTTGTAATCTTCAGAGTTTCATTGTCAGTATAATTGCCTGATTGAACCAGCATGAATTTTATATTTTTTACAGTTCAAGAATTACACCAAAGAAGTCAACTTAAAATTGAACTGTATTCATAGGGTTTGATTGAGTGCTAGTTTGAAGTTAAACATTATATACAATGCTACATAAATGCGATGTTACCATGGTAATCATACTTTATGTACTTTATCATTGTTTTATGAAAAACATAATGGTTATAGCATTTTCGATGATGATAATTTCAATTTGTTTGTCCTAATTTAGAGGATGAATCATCAAATACCTCTCTGATGAAAAATTAATGACATTTATTTTTATTTTTTCTATTTACAGATTCTGTTGGGTCCAAATGCTGCTATGTCTGGAGGTAGCCCTATGTTACCAGGAATGATGCCACCAATGCCACAACCATCATAACGATACATTGTTATTAGTTTAACTTTTTTTGTGATAATTGTGACTGTGTGACAGATGTATGTGTGAAGTATAATTGTATATATCTAAAATTAAAGACATGTAGCAAATTTTTTGTCGTGATATTACATGTATATCAGCATTTCAAAAAAGGAAGGAATGCAATACAAAAAGGCAGTATTCAACTCATAACAAACTTGACATTTTGTGATCTACCACTTCCCCTGCTTTCTTTAACACTCATGTGTAAATGACTTTTGCGATTCAAAAGCAATTTGTCTCAAAATCCAACTCATTTTTCATTGTAATGGATCGTTGGAAATGATACAGTCAAATTTAAGGATTCTCTCTTTATGCTGCATATAAGAAAACAAATAGCCCTAACAAACTAGATGTCAGAAATATGGTACCCGTCTAAATTGGCCCTACTGAACAGGAATGAGTCGAAGTTTGAGTTCATCTTGTTGAAATTCATCATCTTGAAGTGATTTTTATACGACCGCAAAAAATTTGAGTATGATGCCGTCGTTGTCGACGCCGTTGTCGTTGTCGGCGTTGTCGTCCGTAGACACTTTTGTTTTTGGTCAATAACTTTAGTTCAAGTAGATCAATCCTTATGAAATTTTAACTCAATTTTCTTGGCACAAAAAAAAGACTTTGAATTGTTTTGGTAATTGTTGCCCTGCCCGTTTCTAAAAAAGGGGCCAAAAAGGGCCAAATTTGGTGTTTTCATATATTTGGCTGTAAAAGATTTATTTTTTATCAGATTTGATGGGGTTGCTTTCAGTGGTTTGTTCACGTTTCTCCCACTTTTTAATTTTCTAATTCACGTTTCTCCCACTTTTTAATTTTCTAATTCACGTTTCTCCCACTTTTTAATTTTCTAATTCACGTTTCTCCCACTTGTGTCAAACAATAGGTGAGCTTGGTGTTTTTACAGCAATTAAAATGGTTTATATTAGCTGAGTATAGTGAGACCTGGATAAAGCTGAAATAAAGTATTTTGTCATGAAATTGATACATATTAAACGGTAAAATAGTGCATTTGAATTTGCAACCCGTTTTAGATGAATGAAATAAAAGTAATATTGATATGTCAATTTAATTTTTTTTTCTTATTAAAGCCTTAAAATATTTCATACAATCAAATTGTATATAAATCAATACTTATACAATATAATATTTCATTAAGATCTGTATATGCTATAGGTATATAGAGACTTCATCTCATATGCATTTACTCAATATTCTTTAAATGTTTATTTATGCTGTCGATGCTAATCATTTTCGTTAAGCTCTTCGTACCTTAGCAAGGAAATAAAAAACACAAAATAACAAGCGAATTAATTGTTGGTGGTATTTGAAACGATGTAAGCCAAGTTTAGGTTGCTCATGTATTAAATCATGAACAGTGTTAAAGCCAAGTGATCACCACAATCAGAATCTATGAACAAAAGTAAATGAGAACCGAATTATCAGTCAAAAGAACGAACAATTCATGAACAACGGCAACATCGGAAATAGTAAAAAACAAGGACACCACTTGAGTACATGACAAAAAGAAAAAGGAAGACACACATACAGATGAACAACATGGACATAATTAAAACCATGGGTGAGATCAGGTGTACGTACCGGTATAGTAATTATCTCCTGCTTCTTATAGACACACGCTGTGTTGAACATGTCAACTACGGTAGTAAAGCCAAATCAAATAGAGAGAAAACAAACTTTAGTAGTAAATGGAAATAGCTTTTCTCATCTACATGGGAAACAGATATCTCATAGCGAAAAATGGGATAAAGTATTAAAAAGCATTATAAAGGATTCATAAAGTAAGCTTCCAAACTCAGGAACTGGCAGAAGGACAAAACGTCTAGATCTACACTGAAGTTAGGCCCAAAATAGTCCCTATATAGCTTTATAACTATTCATATAACTATTGTAATTTTTTATCCAAATATTTGGCCTTTTTGCACGCAGACATGCACTGATGTTCGCGTATATCTCTTAGATAATAGGATCAAGGCTTCATGCATACTGGTCACTAAACATAACCCTGGAGTAGTTAACCTGACTGTGTACTACTTGAATAAATCAAAACTTAGAGTGAAAAATTATAGAAGTGTTATCTTACTCATTGCAGAAAGGTTTTTAAGCCAAGTGGCTATTTATGACTCGAATAAATCAAATAGTATTACAATGGACCCAATTTTAGAGAACATGTCAGTTTTTTGGATTAGTGTCTATCCAAAGGATAGAATTCTATCCTATGTTACGACCCAGGTGACCAACCTCACGCAATCAAACATTAGTGATCATACCCATGCTAAAAGAATCCTTTTCAGGAAACCTCGTACACATCTTTCTGATCTCATAAAACACTCTGACACTCAATAGTCTATTTTCATTGAACATTAATTTGATTGCCCGAACTTTTCAACACTTAAATAGTGCCCGAATTCGTTAATTAATCACAAAATGAATTTCCCATTCATAAAATTTTGTGTGTAGATGTATGAATATGGAAGACCGATGCCTTTATTTACATTTGTATGAATGGCGTAAACGTACTTCCCAGGAACCGTCAATGAAACGATGTGGCTGTTTTGAAATAAATCATAAAAGAACAGCGCATTGGAAATAAAAAAATCAATTCATTAGCAGTCGAGAACAACAGTCCATTATTTACAATCTACGGAAATGTTTACATTGCTAGTTATCAATGAATGGAAAAGTAGGACTGTTCCACGTTGGCTGTTCCATTATACTTGTTGCGATTGTCATTTTGCAGTGTCTTCTCCGAGGTCCGCATTCGGTATACATGTAATGGCCGACTCAAAACAAAATACTGAAGAAGACGTACATCGGTAAATACAAAGTATTACCTGGAAGTTGTCAATGTGCATATTCCAAAACAGACGATATTTTGCAACGATCGGGGTTAGAATTTACTAAATTCGAAATAGGATCAGGCAGGGGTGTTGATCTGTTGATTGCCGTTCGTCCAACAATGTTCAGTCCGGCATGTCCGGGGTGTTGCGTGTTAATTGCCGTTGATCAGAGTTTGGTCATAATGTCATTTGAGTATTTACAATGCATAACAGTCATTTTTCAATTGCACGAGAATGTATATCATAGCGCGAATTGAGATGCATTGTTGCACAAAGAACTTGGCACAGATCATCGTTTTCATGTCTTCGTGTGTTCCCGTTGGACGAATTATTATCTCCATAAAGAGCAGGGTATTGCTGCTCAGGTCTTGTCAGCTTTTGCGTCTTGTCAGCATTCATGAACCCTTCATTCAGGTCTCTTCTTTAGAATTAAATTTCAAACTGTACTTGATCAAGATGGTGCTGTCATTGTTTTGTCTATGTTGAGTGTACAGCAGGGAACCCATAATATGTAATAGGTTTCTGGTATAAAATCAAAATTCTTTGAATATTTTCTCTTATGGTTTGATTGCCATTGATTGGCTGGTGTGATCAAATGAAGATGGCCACCAGTAAATACTTGCTTACTGTCAGAAAGGCATGTTCTTGATGAGCAAAAGATTGTTTTTGTACCTTTCTTGGTTTTGATATCATCATTATAATTAGACCCATAGTAAAAAATGAGTAATTATGCACGACATAGACAGGCAATTATTCATATCATACACGGACAGTGTACATAAAATATCAGTTCATTGCCATCATGGACACTAATCCACCAGTCCCTTTGGGACTTTGATTTACTGTTGTTTTCTTCGTATGAATATCATCAGCAAGTACATACACATATTATTTTTGGGGGCGGTCGCAATCATAACCCATATTCAGTCAATCAAATGAACTAAAAATATTCATCAAATATTTTTTCCTTCGTATAACTTTCTCTTTTCCAGCATCACATCTCAACTATAAACTATAAACCATAAAAAAACCGAAAAAGATATTCAGCAAATCCAAATGAGAAAAAAAATCACAATCACAAGATGAAAAAAAAATAATAAGCTTTTAATAATGTTAACAGTAAAAATTCTGTTTTTACCTTTGAACGTTAGATTAATACTGGATTCACTGTAGGTCTAATTACAGGTAAATTTAATTAATGTTATGTACACATTATTCACTTTTCTCCCACTTTTTTCTTACCTGTTTACCAAAAAATCAAAAGTGGGAGAACCGTGAACACACCCTTTCAGTGTGCTCCTGAGGAAATTTCCAATCTGTTGTATGCCAATAGATTTCACGCTGCACTGTTCTTGAGATAAATGGGGCCCTAAAGGGGTGAATCTCAAAACTTTTAATTTTTTAGCTCACCTGGCCAAAGGCTATGTGAGCTTTTGCCATCACTCGGCGTCAGTCATCCGTCGTCCGTCCGTCAACTTTTATTCAAAGATCTTCTCCTCTGAAATCATCACCAGGGTATGCTCTTTCAAGTTTGTGATTTTTATGTCCGTAGACCAAACAACATGGCCTCTGTTACTAAAAATAGAACATAAGGTTAAATTGCCGTCTTTTGCAAATTACTTGAAAACCATTACAGATATCAAAAATCTGACTGGGTAAAAATGATCAGCATGATGAGATCTACCCGCTCTGCAATTTTGAAGAATCTTGGAGTTATTGCCCCTTTTCTGTAAAATTTTAGGTTTTTTGTTACTTTTAGTCTTATATATTGAAAATGGTAGAAGATAGAAGTGAAGTTTAAATTACAAAAATGGTCAGCATAGTAAGATCCATATTTCCTGCAAGTTTGAAGAAAATCTGATGACCCACATAGGAGTTATGGCCCTTTTTCTTTGAATTTTCACGATTTAGTAACATTTTTACTTTTTTTCAATAACTGTTTGAGATGGAGGTTAAATGTGAATTACAAAAGTGTTGAGCTTTTCCAGGACTACAATTTCTACATATGTCCAGCAGATTAGCATCTCATCCAAGATGGCCACCACTAGGGAACATAGTTTAACATAGGACCCTATGGGAAATGCATTCAAAGATCTCCTCCTATGAAACCACTGAGCCAATGTGGACAAAATTTTGTCTGAATAGTCCTCAGGGCTTTTCCAGAAAAAAATGTACGGAGGGGCAGGAACGCAAGTCATTTATTTTTACCTTGGTGGGGGGTATTAAACTTAATTATACCTATTCCTTATATCTGACAAAAAAATTAAAATTATGGTGGTGGTACCCTAAATTTTGACTGGCGTTCCTGCCCCCTGTAAATTTTTTCCTGGAAAAGCCCTCAGGTGGTCGCCTTTAAAGTTTGTGATTTTTATGCCCCCAGATCAAGGATCGGGGGGCATATTGTTTTTGTTCTGTCTGTTTGTCCGTTTGTCTGTTTGTCTGTGCATCCGAAACTTTAACCTTGGCTATAACTTTTGAACCATGTAAGGTAGACTTTTCATACTTGGCAAGTGTATAGGTCTAGTCAAGAGGAACATAAATATGCAAAACAAAATTAGGTCAGGTCAAAGGTCAAGGTCACAGAGGTCAAAAAGGGGTGAAATTGGTGTTTTTCACATATTTGGCTGTAGAATCCTTATTATTTATCCTATTGAGACGGGGTTTGTTTTATGTTATTTCTAATAAAATTGCACAACAAAATTTTTTTCTCAGTCAAAACAATCAAAAATTATCTCGAGACCTAACACATTTTTGAATGTGAAAACTTTATTGGATTTGTTTTTATGACCAAATGAATACACCTAAGCCAAAAAGTACCGAATCTAAATTTTTGATGTGCCACCCTCTGCCCGATTCTTAGCTGGAATATTACTTAACGATTAAAAACAGTTGCTCAATAAACAAGAGGCCCAAAGGGGCCCCACCTGTTTCAGAATAAAGGGTTGAATTGGATGTTTTGTGGAAATAAACATCTTTTGAACTAGGTAAGATAGACGTTAATACTTGGCAAGTGTATAGGTCTTGTCACGAGGAACATAAATATGCAAAAAAGTTAGGTCAAAGGTCAAGGTCACAGAGGTCAAAAAGGGGTAGAATTGGGTATTTTCATATAATTTACTGTAGAATCTGGGGGCATATGTAGTGTTTCACAAACACATCTTGTTGTGGTTGTACCTCATCCAAGATGGCCGCCAGCGGGAACATAGTTTAACATAGGGACCCTATGGGAAATACATTCAAAGATCTTTTCTCCTGAAATCACTATAAGCCAATAGGAACCAAACTTGGATTCAACTGTCCTTGGCTGGTCTCCTTTTAAGTTTGTGATTTTTATGTTCGTACCTCATCCAAGTTGGTCATCAGCACAGGACATAGTTTAACATAGGACCCTATTGGAAATGTGTTCAAAGATCTTCTTCTCTGAAACTACTGAGCCAATTGGAACGAAACTTGATCACAATAGTCTTAAGGTGGTCCCCATGAAAGTTTGTGATTTTTATGTTCATACCTCGTTGTAGGTGGCTGCCAGCAGAGAACATAGTTTAACATAGGGAACCTTTGGGAAATGCATCCAAAGAATTTCTCCTCTGAAACTACCAAGCCAAATTCAACCAAACTTGGTCACAATAGTCCTTGGCTTGTCCCCTTCAAAGTTTGTGATTTTGACGTTCGTACCTCATCCAAGATGGCCACCAGCATGGAAAATAGTTTGATATAGGGACCCTATGGGAAATTCATTCACATGTCTTCTCCTCTGAACCTACTGAGCAAATTGGAATCAAGTTTGGTTAGGATTGTCTTTGGGTGTTCCCTTTCAAAGTTTGTAATTTTTATGTTTGTAACTCATCCAAGATTGAAAATGTAACATCTGATGAACTAATTTATAGTATGAATGGGTGGTCTCTTCGTGACAATGAATAAAACCAGTCACCAGGTGAGCGATACAGGCTCATGTGAGCCTCTAGTTTAATTTTAGTCCGATTTTGATGCAGTTTTTTGCAATGGATTCCTTATGAAAAATTAACATGGTGCTCAACCATCAGAGTTTTGATAACTCCTTTCCTTTCCGAGCTATGAAGCTCCACCTACTTTCTGTGTTAAGCTCTTTATTGTGTTCATCTAATTACTGTGTCAAGCCTTTTTTTGTGTCCACATTTACTTTGAATTAAATTTGTTCAAATTTCAGTGGTCGACATGCTGCGCTCGGCATAGCCCTTTATTTTCACATCCTAAATGATAAGTGCAAAGAACAATTAAGTTACAACATGGAAACAACTTTGCCATTGAGAAAGCAATGAGAAACATCAGTCGGTTATCTCCCTGTACCAAGTTAGTTATATATGGTTAAAGTGGAGATAATCTTAATTCAAATATCAAAAGAAGGTATTGATATGCTAATTAAAATTATCTCCACTTTGAACCATACAAAACTAACTTGGTACAAGGAGATAACCGACCGATGTTTTTCATGTTTTTGTCGCATTTTTCTCAGCAACTGCATATGATAGCCCCTTGATACTTGGTGTGGTGCTTCAATATTGGGTTCTTTACTGTACATCCCCTTTCTGTTGTATCAATACACTTCTTGTTCACCGACTTTGTGCCTTTTTACTGTCGTTTTTCCAAATTGTGACTTTTTTGTCACATTTTTCTCAGCAAATGCACACGACACTGCTTTTTAGCTCACCTGGCTAATGCTAGGGTGAGCTTTTGCCATTACTTTGCGTCCGTCATCCATCCGTCCATCCATCGTCCGTCATTTATAAACTTTTCATTCAAAGATCTTCTCCTCTGAAACTAATAGGCCAATTGGAACCAAACTTGGCCACAATAGTCCTTGGGTGTTTTTCAGGTCCGCACTATTGCCAAGATGGCTGCCAGCAGGAAACATAGTTTTAACAATGGACCCTATGGGAAAACATTTTCAAAGACCTTTTTTGCTGAAACTACTGAGCCAATTGTAACCAAACTTGGGCTCAATAGTCCTAGGCCTTTGCAAAAAAGGTGTTTTTCAGGTCCACACTATTTCCAAGTTGGCCGCCAGCGGGAAACATAGTTTTAACTTTGGACCCTATGGGAAAACTTCCTTTCTGAAACTACTGAGCCAATAGGAACCAAACTTTGCAACAATACAAAAAAATGTAGTACTTGGGTGGTCCATGCTATATCCAAGATGGCTGCCGGCAGGCAACAGTTTTAAGGTTGGACCCTATGGGAAACACTAACAGAGGTCTTCTCCCCTTAGAGTACTTTTGCATATTGGAACTATAACTATGGGCTCTTTAACATAAAATGTCTATGTTTATCAAGGGCCAGGTGAGAGATACAGACTCTTGAGAGCCTCTTGTTAGCTCACCTGACCCAAAGGGTCAGTGTGAGCTATTGCTATCACTTTGCGTCCGACGTTAACTTTTCAATTTTCCATCTTCTCCTCTGAAACCACTGAAGTAAATTCAACCAAACTTTACAGGAATGATGTATGGAAGGTCCGTCACAAAGATTGCATATTTCGTTCCGATTCGAAAAAAAAACATTGCCGCCAGCACAGTTCTTAGTTTTAACATTGGACTCTATGGGAAAAACATCATTTTTAGCTCGCCGGGACGAATGTCCTGAGAGCTATTGTCATCACCCTGGCGTCGGCGTCAGCAAAACTTTAACCTGACTTGTGGAATGGAGACCTGAAGGACTAGGATGCTGATATTTGGTATGTGGCATCCTTGTGATGAGAGCTTACTTTTGGTCCCATACTTGTAGACATTTTGACCTTGACCTTGCCCTTAGGGCAATTTTTAAAAAACTTTAACCTTGCCTCTAGAAGGTAGGCTTTTAGTGGTAGGGAGTTCATATTTGGTATGTAACTTCCTTATGAGGAGCGTTTTCTAAAGGTACCATATTTGTAGACATTTTGACCTTGACCTTGCCCTTAAGGCAATTTTTGAACAACTTCAACCTTGCTTCTAGAAGGTAGGCTTTTAGTGGTAGGGTGTTCATATTTGGTATGTAACTTCCTTATGATGAGACCTTTCTAAAGGTACCATATATGTAGACATTTTAACCTTGACCTTGCCCTTAGGGCAATTTTTTAAAAACTTTAACCTTGCCTCTAGAAGGTAGGCTTTTAGTGGAGGGTGTTCATATTTGGTATACAACTTCCTGATGACGAGGGCTTTCTTCTGGTACAATACTTGAAGACATTTTGACCTTGACCTTGCCCTGAGGGCAATTTGTAAAAAACTATAACCTTGCCTCTAGAAGGTAGGCCTTTAGTGGTAGGGTGTTTATATTTTGCATGTAACTTCTTTATGGTGAGAGCTTTCTTGTGATACCATATTTGTAGACATTTTGACCTTGACCTTGCCCTGAGGGCAATTTTTTTAAAACTTTTGCTAAGTTGCTTAGTGGTAGGGTGTTCATATTTGGTATGTGATGTTCCTTTGATGAGAGCTTTCTAATGGTACCATATTTGTAGACATTTTGACCTTGACCTTGCCCTGAGGGCAATTTTTAAAAACTTTTAACTTTGCTTCTAGAATAAAGTTTTTTAGTGATAGGGTGTTTAAATTTTATATGTAACTTTCTTGTGAAGAAAGCTTTTTATTACTTTCGAATTTATTGTGCATTGAAGTTACTGGAATCCCCGGCGAGCTATGTTGTCTTCTGACAACTCTTGTCAACATCTGCTGTGAAACTATTGAAGCAAAGATAATTAAACTACTGAAATGATGTATGGAAGGTACTTTACAAAGAGTGCACATTTTGTTCCGATTCGACAAAAAACATGGCTGCCAGCACAAAACTTGTTTCACATTGGCCCTATGGGAAATTCACATTTTCATCCACAGAAGCAAATTCAACCAAACTTTACAGGAATCATGTGTGGAGGGTCCTTCACAAAGATTGCACATTTCGTGCAGATTCAATAAAAAACATGGCCAGCAGCGTGAATCTTAGTTTTAACATTGGATCCTATGGGAAAAGTATCATTTTCAACATCTGCTCTGAAACCTTTGAAGCAAATTTAACTAAACTGTACAGGAATGATGTGTTGAAGGTCCTTAACAAAGAGTGCACATTTGGTTCCGATACGACAAAAAACATGGTTACTAGCATGGAACATAGTTTATCATTGGCCCTATGGGAAATTCACATTTTCATCTTCTCCTCTGAAACCACAGAAGCAAATTCAATCAAACTCTTCAGGAATGATGTATGGAAGGTCTTCACAAAGATTGCACATTTCGTTCCGATTCCATAAAAAACATGGTCGCCAGCGCAGATCTTAGTTTTAACATTGGACCCTATGGGAAAAATATCATTTTCAACATCTGCTCTAAAACTATTGTATCAAATTTAACTAAACAGTACTGGAATGATGTGTTGAAGGTCCTTTACAAAGATTGCACATTTGTTCCAATTTGACAAAGCACAGAACATAGTTTAACATTGGGCCTATGGGAAATTCACATTTTCATCTTCTCCTCTAAAGCCGCTGAAGCAAATTCAACCAAACTTTACAGGAATGATGTATGGAAGGTCTTTCACAAAGATTGCATATTTTGTGCAGATTCGATAAAAAACATGGCTGCCAGTGCGGATCTTAGTTTCAAAATTGGACCCTATGGGAAAAACATCATTTTCAACGTCTGCTCTGAAACTATTGAAGCAAATTTAACTAAACTGTACTGAAATGATGTATGGAAGAGCCTTTACAGAGTGTGCACGTTTTGTTCTGATTCGACAAAAATATGGCTGCCAGCACGGAACATAGTTTAACATTGGCCCTATGGGAAATTCACATTTTTATCTTCTCCTCTGAAACCACTGAAGCAAATTCAATCAAACTTTACAGGAGTGATGTATGGAAGGTCCTTCATAAAGCTTGCACATTTCGTTCGGATTCAATAAAAACATGGTCGCCAGCGCATCTTAGTTTTAACATTGGACCCTATTGGAAAAATATCATTTTCAACATCTGCTCTGAAACTATTGAAGCAAAATTAAGTAAACTGTACTGGAATGATGTGTTGAAAGTCCTTTACAAAGTCTGCACATTTTATTCCGATTTGACAAAAAACATGGCCGCCAGCACGGAACATAGTTTAACATTGAAATTTAACTCGGTAAAATTTAATTTTACTGAAATGATGTACGGACGTCATTTACAAAGAATGCTCATTTTATTCGGATCCAACAAAAGAAATGGCTCCAAGCACAGAACTTGTTTAAAATGGGACCCCTATAAGAAAATATCTTTTTCGTCATGCGCTGAAACTATTGAAGCAAATTCAGCCAAGCTTAGATTGCTTAATTTGTTTTGATCTGATAAAAAACAAGACCACAAGCACAGAACATATTTTAACACAGGATCCTATAGCATAAACATCAGTTTCATCCCCTGCTGCAAGCATTTTGTCAGGAGAGCAATTCAGGGTCAGTTTCTGAGCCTCTAGTTGATATTTGGCGTGGGGTTTCAGTATAGCTGGTACTATACTGCATCTCCCTTTTTCAGTCATATTACTATTGTATGTCCTATTTACCGACTTCATAATTTTTAGCTCACCTGGCTATGCCAGCGTGAGCTTTTGCCATCACTTGGCATCTGTTGTCTGTCTGTCCATCTTTAACTTTTCCTTTATAGAACTTCTTCAGAACCACTGAATAGATTTGAACCAAACTTGGTATGAACAAGAGCTGTTGCCGAATGGCAGCCAGATATACCCCCCTCTCAATGAAATTTAAGTGGGTGTGGACACAATACAGGTGTGTTTCAACTTTGAGTGCTTTAGGAGAAATTGCACTTACTAGGTTACCCATACATAGGGAATCTATGAAAAGTCAAAAGTCAAATTACCTCCCCTTCCTAGTTTCCAACAATTATAATATTCCTTCATGCACATCTCCATATAGTATCCTTCCTTTGTGTAACGTTTCATCAAAATCCTTTAAGTGGTTTAAAAGGAGTTGAGCTTACAAGGTAACTCATACATAGAGAATCCATGAAAAGTCGAAGTCAAATTATCTCCCCTTTCTGGTTTCGGACAATAATTATATTCCTTCATGCACATCTCAATATATTGTCCTTCCTTTGTGTAAAGTTCATCAAAACCCTTTAAGTGGTTTTAGAGGAGTTGCGCTTACAAAGTAACCCATTATTAGGGAATCTGCAAAAAGTCGAAGTCAAATTATCTCCCCTTCCTGGTTTCAAACAATAATTATATTCCTTCATGCACATCTCCATATAGTGTGACTGAAAAATGGCCTAATCACAAAAACTTAACTTGCTCCTTAGACAGTGAAATTGAGGTAAAGGACAAAAGCCATTTGACAGACTGTCATGTACTACCCAAGACCGACTTACATACAAAACATCATTGACCTACCACTGATAGTTACTGAAAAACTACCACTTATAGTTACTGAGAAAATAAACTAATCACAAAAACTTAACATGAAAGTTTACGCTGCCGCTGTCATACTTTGTATGCATATGTCTCGCTTTCCCTGCCTTTTGTCGCGGGCGAGACAAAAACATGGGTATTCAAAGATTATATAGTTCACCTCGTTGTGGCATATGGTCACAGTAACATTGCTCTGTCTTTATAATGCAGGATATGTAAATTACATTAACATACAATAAAGTAATTGAAAACTGAACTTCGATGTAAAATTGAATGTTAAGTCCATCAAGATGACCCAACTTTGATTGGATGCTGATGAACCATCTGAAGTGAATGCATATACAAGGTTAGATGATCCTGCAATGTACAGCAATTGAGATATGAACTCTTTGAGAAATTGATCAAGCAGAAAAGTAAGGTCAAAGTGATCCAATTTGGCCTGGGTACTGATGAACCATTGAAAATGCATGCATATGCAATTTGAAAAGACCCTACTATGCACACTTAGATCTGATTGCAAGTCAATCAAGCAGAAAATGTAGATCAAATTGACCCCATTTGACCTGGATGCTGATGTATTGCCCAAGACACATGCAGATGCAAGGTTAAATGATTCTACCATCTACAGTGACCAGGTTCTGAATGCAAGTCAATCAAAGTGGAAAATTTAGGTAAATTGACTCAATTTGACCTGGATGCTCATGTACCATCCAAGATGCATGCATATGCAAAGTTAAAGGATTCTTCCATGTATAGTGACTGAGATTTGAACTCATCAGAGAACATGAAGCAGAAAATGTAGGTCATATCCCAATTTGGCCTGGACAATGATGTACTATCTGAGATGCATGCATATGCAAAGTAAAATGATTCTATCATGTATAGTGACTAAGATCTGAACTTGTCTGAAAACATGAATGTAAGTCAATCAAGTGGAAAATGTAGGTCAAATTGAACCAATTTGACCTGGATGTTGATGTAACATCGGAGATGCATGCATATGCAAAGTAAGATGTCCCTACTATGTGCAGTGACTGAGATCTGAACTCCTCCCAAAACTTGAATGCAAGTGAATCAAGTGGAAAATGTAGGTCAAGTCCACCCAATTTGGCATTGAAGCTGATGTACCATCCGAGATGCATGCATATGTAAGGTTAGAAGATCCTACCAATAATTGTTACTGAGATATGAACTTTAATGTAAATTTGAATGAAAGCCATTCAAGTGGAAACTACAGGTCAGTGAGACCAAATTTTTTGGGAGGCTGAGTTAACCTGAAATGCAACTGTGTGCAAAGTTTGAAGATAATGCGGATGCAGATGCCAGGGGGTACTCCAATGACAGTTGAGGCAAACTAATAGCTTGGAAGAGATTAATTCAAGAATCATTCATGGAACCAACAATTTTCACTGGCAAATAAGTTTTTGATGAGAATAATCTTGACTGATTCCCAATGTATCCAATATTAAATTATGTTGGAAAGACATATTTCTGTATCAACAATTTTTAGCTCACCTGGCTATATCACTTTTCGCCCGTCGTACGTCCGGCGTAAACTTTTCATTCAAAGATCTTCTCTGAAACTACTGGGCCAATTGAAACCAAACTTTGCCACAATAGTCCTTAGATGGTCCCCTGCAAAAAAGTTGTTTTTCACATCCGTACTATATCTAAGATGGCCGCCAGCATGGATCATAATTTTAACATTGGACCCTATGGGAAAATACTTTCAAATATTTTCTCCTCTGAAACTACTTGGCCAATTGAAACCAAACTTGGCCACAATAGTCCTTAGATGGTCCCCTGTAAAAAAGTTGTTTTTCAGATCCGCACTATATCCAAGATGGCTGCCAGCGGAGATCATAGTTTTAACATTGGACCCTATGGGAAAATACTTTCGAAGATCTTCTCCTCTGAAACTACTTGGCCAATTGAAACCAAACTTTGCCACAATAGTCCTTAGATGGTCCCCTGCAAAAAAGGTGTTTTTCAGTTCCGTCTGTTATCCAAGATGGCCACCAGCAGGATCATAGTCTTAACATTGGACCCTATGGGAAAATACTTTCAAAGATCTTCTCCTCTGAAACTACTGAACCAATTGAAACCAAACTTGGCCACAATTGTCCTTAGATGGTCCTCTTCAAAAAAATATTTTTCAGATCCGCACTATATCCAAGATGGCCGCCAGTGGGGATTATAGTTTTTACATTGGACCCTATGGGAAAACACTTTCAAAGAACTTCTCTGAAACTACTAGGCAAATTGAAATCAAACTTGGCCACAATAGTCCCTAGATTGGACCCTTCAAAAAAGGTGTTTTTCAGTTCCGTGTGATATCCAAGATGGCCGCCAGCGGGGATCATAGTTTTAACATTGGACCCTATGGGAAAACACTTTCAAAGATCTTCTTCTCTGAAACTACTAGGCCAATTGAAACCAAACTTTGCCACAATAGTCCTTAGATGGTCCCCTGCAAAAAAGATGTTTTTTCAGATCTGCGCTATATCCAAGATGGCCATCAGCGGGGACCATAGTTTTAACATTGGACCCTATGGGAAAATACTTTCAAAGATCTTCTCCTCTGAAACTACTTGGCCAATTGAAACCAAACTTGGCCACAAAAGTCCTTAGATGGTCCCCTGCAAAAAAAATGTTTTTCAGATCTGCACTATATCAAATATGACCTCCAGCAGGGATCATAGTTTAAACATTAGAGCTGCACCCCCATCCAAAATAGCTGCCAGTCTGGAATATACTGGAATATAGTTTAACTTAAGATAATATAACATCAATGTCTATTAACAAATTTGAAAATAATGCCCTTATAACATTGGGATTGTTTTAACTGCATATGTCGGCCGTGGCCCAGGTGAACGATACAGGCTCTTGAGAGCCTCTTGTTTCTTTTGCAAACAAGTGTCTCCTTTTACCTAGGATTGTTCTGTTCCATTTATTAGCAGAATTCCGCTATTGACTGTCAGGAATTGCCCATTATTATTCCTTAGGGCTATTTCAGTAAAAATTCCCAGTAGGGGGTGGAACGCCACTTATTTTTATACCCCCCACCAAGAGAAAACAATTGAAATATATAATTAAACTATTAGGATACAACAGAAATTTACCCACCACCAACAGAAAAATAATTCACTGGTGTTCCACCCCCCGGTTGGAATTTTAAATGGAATAGCCCTTATTATATAGCCATATTTGGATTCTGGATTGCCATTTCCGCTTTTGAATTTGTGTGGTCAGCTAAATCATCCGTTTTGCTCTGTTGTAAGATTTGTTATGATTATGAAGACACTGAGAATTTGTGTTTCATGTTTCTATCAGCAAAACGGAAAAAGCTAGTTTAAAATGAACAACAAAACACTATGAAAATGTTAATTTTTTAATATAAAAATTCACAATTTTATATAAATATTTGGCTGGAAAGTTGATAAATGAAGTAAACTTGTTACCCAACCCATGACAGAACAGTTTAAAAATTGTTACCAGTTATTGAAATAAATACATGTATTATAATCTAGCACTGTCTGAATTATAAAATGTAGGCACGTAAATAAAGGATAACAAATACAGTACATTTAGAGTGAGAATAAAGATATAAATTAGGTAATCTTCCCTTTTACATTTTGACAATAATACAACTGAAAGTTTGAAAAGAAAGGTATTAGTTTTGAGTTGCTTATAGAAGCTGCTACTTCAGATGGTTTTATGAAGAAATGACAACTATAACAGAGAGACATTACCGTCCGAAAGACAACATGGCTATACAAACTATATCATTGTCAATACAGCAGTAATGATTGGAAGTTTCACAAGGTTAACATTGGGTTATGATTGTTCTTAGGGGTTTTTTAGTGGTGAAAACTTGATATCTAAATTGGCTTAATTGTTTTGAAAATGTAAAATATTCCTAAAATCTGGATACAAAGGCACTAAATACAGATATATAGTACATATTGTTACGGATATAAATGATATGGTTTGTAAAATATGATAAATATCGTCATGGTTACATAAATAACAATAAATACACAACCTATAGTTAACATAGAACATATAAAAGTGGCACTTGATTAAGATAAATATGTTGGTCTTTATTACACAAATCTCTTTAGTGGATATATGTAAAGTCATGAACATAGGCAATACCATATGTGATGGAAATTTTTAAAAGACTCTACTCATGGTCATGATTTAGTAATTATAAACATGGTCATATTTAATGAATAGCAATTTTACACTCAGTTTATGTTTAAATCTATTAAAATCAAATCTTCTTACAATCTGGGTTTTGAGGGGATGACAAGTTTTCATTTTTTTACTATAGCCTAACCTAAAAATACTTCTGTTAAAAGAATGATAAACAAAGTTGTATATTTTCAATAGATAAAGCGACAACATTTAGACTTTTATATTCCACTACAGAGATTTGTCTAGGGATCACAGAATAATGACAAGCTTGGAATCATGATTTTCCATGTAAAGGTGTCTAGGATATGATCATGAAAAAAGGACATCTAGATATGTTTTTACAAATATAAGTACATACATAAATACATATTTTAATGAGATTTCATAGGAATTAGTATATAAATGATGATAATGCACTGAATTGTATATATATATATATATATCACATGGCGATGATGTAAAATGTATATAACATTTCTGAACAACTAAAAATCTGTACTAAATACTATAACTAGACAAATTCAGCAAACGCCCATCACCTGAAAGTCATCCAGTCTTATTTAAGGCTGTTGTCACAGGTGTTAAAACATCAAACTGTACTTGTATTTATTCATAACACGCATATCTACGGTACAATAATTAATATTTAAATATACATGTCAATAACTTTATAATCTGTTATAGATCTCGTCGGATATTATTTCTGTTTGTGCTCATTTTTCAGAGATTTAAAACTAATACCCAACAACCTACTAGGCACCACTAGAGCAAAAAAAAAACATTATGAATAAAATGCGGTGTTAAAAAATTAACCACATCAAGTTATCAAAGAAAAACATCACATTTAGAAAATACACAAACTTATCATTGGTAGTTGCACTACAAAATTTTCAACCAATGAATTAAGTTTACATCATTATTAAATCAAAATTAACTACAGTAATATACAACCTTGTTGTTATAATTCTAAGGAAAAAAAGATCTACATGCCCATGAAATAAAAAGACAAAAACATAAGATCTTCAAATTACTTTTCACCTGAATCTTTATATATGAAGGGTCATTTGAGAATTTATTCTTTTTTTGTGGGAAGTACTACTATTCTATATTGATTTTTACAATACAACTACATGAATACATAACATACAACCTTACATCATTATTGGCAGTTTTTAACAGTGAAATTAATATTAACCTGAGATTCATCTAATCCACTCTTAGCCTAAACATTCAAAATAAACTTCAAAACAACTATTTAAAACTATAATTTAAAAAGATCACAACAAATCACAATAAAGGGCTAATCATCATAATTACATATAACAACAAAATAGGCAAGAAAGTGGTTAAGTACTTTGTGTTACTGACACAAAAAACCCAAAAGTTCTATTGTGAAATATATTCAAAGCATCTACTTTCTGTGAAATAAAATCCAGTATCACTTATTTTATTGATTTCTGCAAATCAAGTTCCTAAATGAATCCAAATGTCATTTTCTTAATAAAAGGTGTCCCAGTGTAACTTATAACACAGTAATTTTAAGGCTTTTATTACCATTACATTCTACACACCAACTGTATTCTACTTTACACTAGACTGTGTCAAATAACTAATTCAAAATCTACAGTAATTTAGTCCAGCATGTAAAGTTGGTCATAATGACTTATGAATTACTGAAAGAGGTTTTGGTATTGATGCTTGACTTTTGGTGAACTTCTGTGTACATTTTATGCACAGAAATTGGCAATACCTTACAACTTTGAGACGAAATGTCAACAATTGTTGTCCATTGTTTGACAACCATATCAAAATGGAAATGAATAGAAAACAGTTACAAAAAAAAAGAATGAGAGGAAGACATTCTGGTCTTTGGTATACCAATCGATAGAACACATTCAGACATAGGTATATATATCATTGCTAAGTCTACTACTTCTTTGGTTTCTTTCATTACATGGTACATTATTCTTCCCATAAACTTAAATAGAGAAAACAGAATCTTCAAGACTTAGGAGACCTCATTGTTTTCTTTGTATCTTTGGCTTTTCCCAAACTTCCAACAGGTCGACCATCAAAAACATATGGTATAGATGGACTACTCTTTGACCTCTTCAAATCTTAAAATGAAAATAGAAAAAATTTGAAATAAAAATACACAAAATCTAAATTATATGATTCTATGTAAATTTTGGCAAAGTTTTATTTGAAAAATCACAAGGTATATATTGTGATACCATGTGCTATCAAAAAAAACTTACAATTTTCATTGTTTAAAATTTAAGTGCTACAGATCAAACTTTGACACATCCTTTATGTCCCAAACACATACACAAATTTTTTAATGAAACTCTAAAATTTACAAGGTCCTTATAAACAACACAAATTTCTAAGAACGATTACTTAATGAAGGTGAAGTATGACTAAGTATGAGCAGTATATAGGCATCTAATTGTCAAGATTTGTTCCAGCTTTTAACAGATAATAGATAATTAACAAAAAGATGATCATAAACAACCTATCCCTCTTTATCCTATATGCAGGAGAGACATAGATTTGGGTGCAGATCTAATTGAATTTTCAAATCAATAACATTTGTAAAGTATTTGTATCAAATCACAAAGAACTCGCAAAGTATTTTTATACTTTGTAATTGTTCATTTGGTGCTAGAGTAAATTTGTGTTGTTTTGTAAATCAATTGCAAAATTCAATGAAAGAATCATTAAGAATAGCAAAACCAATCAATTCAAAATTTGCTGAGAATGATTTACAAAATGTGGCGATTTTATAACAATGCCATTCCAATATTTAGGTATTAATTGCAAGCTCTTTACAAGTGAAATACCAAATAAAGTGGGTCTCACTGGGGTTGAAGCATTAAGCAGGATAGTCTTTTTTTAAGAAAGTTGATAACAGGATCTGCACAAAAAATTGCAAGTGAAAAACAGGGAAGGTGTCTGTCGTGATGTGGGAAATGTTGTGAAAAAAATCTCTCTTAGAAAAGGGAGGTTGATTATTTTCCCACTGGTGATATGGAAAAACTGATAAATTTTGACCGGATTTGGTGAAAGGGATCCCAAACTGTGACACCAATAAAAGAAGATTCTTGGACATTTGTGTAAAAAATTGATACATGTATGTCAAAACATGTTTATTCATTTTTTTTCACTAATCCATTCAATGTGACAAAATGTCTACTAAAAGTTACTTAATATAGTTATTTACAAATGCCAGAGAGTTTTTAAATATGAATGTGCATTTATTATCCGAAAGAAAAAATTGTGTTTGTTAAAGGGTTATTATTTTCCTTCATTTATGATTTAGAAGTTAATATGTGT
The DNA here is from genome assembly GCA_002080025.1 of Modiolus philippinarum. Classification (NCBI taxonomy): domain Eukaryota; kingdom Metazoa; phylum Mollusca; class Bivalvia; order Mytilida; family Modiolidae; genus Modiolus; species Modiolus philippinarum. The sequence goes on along the minus strand of MJUU01044167.1, from coordinate 99,828 downwards.
TTACTTTAAATTCGATGTTGTGTTTTTTCACATCAGTCATAAAATGTGGAATGCATTTAGAAAAACAACAGCACAATTCAATTCAAATCAGAATCAAATATCAAATTTTCTTACAAGACAATGATTAACCTCAGAGAAATATTAACTGTGTAGTGTCTCCATCTTAAACTGTGTAAAAAAACAAGATTCAAGATCTATAAAATTTCTGATCAATAAATAATCATTAGATAAGACCACAAACTGTGCCAGGTGTTACCTTTAACATGCCCTAAGGGCAAAATGATACGAGTGCGAACACTTGAGGCTGAAATAATAAATGTCAATTGTGAAAAACAAAATCTAGTTGCTAAAACTCAAATTCATCTATTCCTTGGTATTTATAATTAAACATTTGCAAAAGTTAAATAATTTGTAATTTTTTAATTCAAGATGTAGCCGTTTACAGATATTTATCTAATTGGCAAGACGACTGAAAATAATCTTCATCAAAAACACAAACTTTCATGTCATTGTCTCAATAAATTTTCATGCCAAGTCAAGTTTCAATTTTTCAAGAAAATACTAAAAGAACAAACAGCATGCTTTCCTAATCTTATATCAATCTTAGTTTTGCAATTAATACATCTTTTATAGTCCTAAAATTACAAATGTTCACAATATCATTACACTGAAGGTTCATTTTCTAGCTTATTTCATGAACTTGGCGACTTCTGAGAATGTTTCCATCTATAATATTCGCAAATCAATGACAGGGCCAAAATTAAATTTACATTAGTTTCCCTTAACCCAATTAGCATATCAGCAGCCTCTTTTGTTATTTAAAATTAAAATTATCTCCACTTCAATCATATATAACTAACTTGGTACAGGGAGATAACGGAACCATGTTTCTCCTTGTAGTAGAGTTACTGTCTTACTGATATTTACAGCAAATCTCTCTTTAATTCACTTATTTATGTATTAATTCTCATACTGATTTTTTATGTAAACACTGACAAGAATTAGCAGTAAATAAGACTTCAAAATTATGTTTGCATGAAAGCCTAAATAAAAGGGACATGTAAAGAAAGTATTTATTTCTGTCAGAGTGGTTATAAATTTAGTACCTCTAGAATCTTTATGTCTTCTCCTGTGTGAATCTCTACTATGGTGTTCAGTACCATCCTTCTTACTGGGAGATGCTGTTGGTTGGGGACTTGGACTTCTAGCTCGGTGGTGGAATGATGGAGCTGTAATTTATTAATGACATTGCATCATTTATAAGTAAACAATATACATGTATATGTATTTCTGGTCTGTTTCAACTATGTTTGTATTGGGAGTCAGAAGACACTTTCATAAATATAAATGGGTGTTCCTTGATACATGTTTGTTCCCTACAATATATATAAGCTTTTTATGTCTTGCCAGTAACATCAAAATTTCATATTATGTAAGGTCCATAACTAGATCAAGTGAACAAGATAAACCGAGTTAAATTGAAACTGACTAACAATTTTTAAGAAGTTGAGGAATGTCAAACCAACAGCACTTCAATGGAAGTTGACTCATAGTAAGCCCTATGCACTGACTCTGCTTAAAGAGGGTTACAAGAATACTTAAAATTGATAAATAGTGGTTACAAAATAATATTGTGATATGTATTTTTATTAGAGCTTATAAGGATAGCCAAATAACTGGAATTCTTACATGTCCAAACTTTTCTTAAGGGTTCTGGTAAAGAAATTTCTCTCTAAGAAATGTGAAAATGAAAACTATATATATATATATATATATATATATATATATATATCACATGGAAATTGGAAAATGGACTTTTTTTCATAGGTAGGTGCAATTTCCAGTGTAAATAACACATTTCTTCATTAATATTCAAAGTTTAAATAAAAAGAGGTTTAATAAAAAAAACTAGAGGCTCCCAGGAGCCTGTATAGCTCACCTGTATATAGCAGTGGTAAATCCATGCAATAACATTGATTTTTAAATACATTTCCTATGAGGTCTAAGGTTAATCAATGGAACTGCTGGCGGTTATCTTGGATTATGCAGGGACGTGTCAGACAGATTTTTTACTTAACACCACCCAAGGACTATTATGACAAGTTTGGTTGCAATTGGCTAATTTGTTTCAGAGGACTTGATTGTTGAATGCATTTGCCATAGGGTCTAATGTTAATCAATGGACCCCATTGCTGGCCATCTTGGATTACGCACTGACATGTCAGATACAATTTTCAGCTAAAAATTGAGGTACTTTGTTAAAGTGTGATTTTGGTCCCCCTAAGGTGCCTTATAGCTTGGAAACGGTAAGAGCTATGCAAAATCATTTGACATACTACCGAAAGCTCATGTCAAGAGGAATCCAAAGAAAGAAACCCCATCAAAATCTGATGAAAAAAAAATTGAGGTACTTTGTAAAAGTGCGATTTTGGCCCCCTTAGGCCCCTTATAGCTCGGAAACGGTATATGCTACGCAAAATCCGTCAAACTGCCAAAAGCTCATGTCAAGAGGAATCCAAAGAAAGAAACCCCACCAAAATCCGATGAAAAATAAAAAATTGAGGTACTTTGTAAAAGTGTGATTTTGGCCCCCTTAGGCCCTTATAACTCGGAAACGGTAAGAGCTAGGCAAAATCCGTCGACACACCACCAAAAGCTCATGTGAAGATGAATCCAAAGAAAGAAACCCCATTAAAATCCGATGAAAAATATAAATTTGAGGTACTTTGTAAAAGTGCGATTTTGGCCCCGTTTGACCCCTTATAGCTCTGAAAGGGAAAGAGTTATCCAAAATCTGATAGTTGTGCGCCATGTTTATTTTTCATAAGGAATCCAATGAAAAAAACTGCATCAAAATCCGACTAAAAAAAATATTTAAAATTTTCCATAGGGTCCAATGTTAATCAATGGGTCCCACTGGCGGCCATTTTGGATTTCGCACGGACATGTCGGACCCAATTTTTCATTAACACCACCCAAGGACTATTGTGACAAAATTTGGTTGCAATTGGCCCAGTGGTTTCAGAGGAGTTGATCTTCAACGACGGACGACGGACAGACGACGATGACGGACGCCAAGTGATGGCAATAGCTCACATGACCTTTTAGGTCAGGTGAGCTAAAAAAAAAAAAATTTGCATAATTTATAGTTGAATACTATGAGGATGTATAGTAAATTTGTTCGTAACTTTAATTTTTTGTTAAATTAACATACCTCTTCGTAATGTCCTGGAAGATTTATTTTCTTCCTCTTGTTTTACTTCTAACATTTCTTTCAAACATTTCTGGCATTCCTGATACTTCTTTTTGAGTTGTAAATATTGTGTCAAACCGTTACGTTGTTCCTACATAAAATACATACACTTATTATGACTTGCTTATTTCACATATAAATGACTGAAAATGTAGGGGATATATTATAAACATGTACTTATTGGCTGGCTACAAGAATAATAACAATTTTGTGATTCTACGAGACACGACTTTTTCCCGACACGAAGCAAAGGGGAACCATAGACCTGCTATTGTTCAAAGAACCAGTAAATGCCCTGGTAAGTGCTTTATTGTACTGAAATTGAAAATCAAAGGCATCATTGTGACATCACCAGACAATAGTTTTAAAGACTATGGATCAGTGAAAGACTATTTCACCAGTGATATTACAGTGACAATTTTATTGTTTGATTTATTTTAACATAATGTATTAGGAAAACAACTACTGAGGTATAATACACATAACTACACATTAATTTAATAAAAACAAGTATCTGAGGATGTATTCCTCATTATACAAAATCGAAACAGGAAATACATCTCCTCTTTATATGCTGTAACAAATGTTTCCAGGTGAGAAAAACAGTACTGGCTTTCACTGAAACCTCCTTTCACAAGGCTTCCAATGTAGTAAAATAAAAGTAATGAGAGTATATGAAATATACACTCTTTCATCTACTGTGATTTCCGGACATAGGGACGCACGGGTCTATAAGCCGCAGGGCCACTTTTTAGGGCTAAAATATGTTTTTTTTTCTTAAACAGGCCCCATCGTTGGAAAAGCCGCGGCTTGTAAGATGAATGAAATCGTCATGTTGACAAGTCTATGTATGAGCAATATACAGAAGATTAATTGGTTATTCTGTTTTTTGTTTCAGATATATACAGATGAAGATATTTATTATAATAAAATGTGAAAAAAAATTTTTAAAATGTGTGTTTTCTCTGTAAACTGTCTCACTGGTTCGTGAATTGAAGCCGTCTCCCTTCAACTTTCATGACAATGGACAGTTTTTTTTTAATCCCATAGTTGTTGTTGTTTTATCAAGCCATAAAAGTTTTTACAACCCCTGAACTGTTTTTAATGCAATGATAATAAAATCATCATGAGGTAAATAACAGGGCCCTGATAAGCACAACAGCTGATGTGACAACATTGTGTGGTGCATTTATAACTCCATACAAAATTTATTGAATTGAAGAAAAGGAATAAAGCTGTTGTTAATTAAAAGGGAACAAATGTTACTTGATCATTTCACTATAAGATTTTTCTCTTACTCTGTTAAAAATTCTACCTTGTTTTGATGGGCCCGGGTATGCATTAAGATTTGATGTGGGGAATCCCATTTTAAATATGATGAGATTTACGTTCTGTGCAGCATATTTCTCCAAAAAATGTTGAGTAAACCATCAATTTAGATTGTTAGAAAAGATTAAGGCAATAATTTATCTGGCCCATAGTGTAAGTAAGCTTGGAAGGAAGGAATTCCCAAATGAATATTTTAACATAAAGGGAGATAAATACTAAATTATATAAAAGTGCTGAAAGTACAATACACATATTGTTGTTGGGATTGTCAAACATTGAAAATAAGGCACAAAACTACTAAAATGTTGTCAAAAATGCAGGAATACCATGGGATATATTAAAAAAAAAAACACATTAAGACTATTCTTTGTCAAGATTATGTTATATCTCTTAGAAAGAATTTTTTCATACCATTGTTTGGATGATTTATTTCTACATCATATTAAATCATTATAAACTGATTAAATTCCATTTTTTATAGTAAATTTATTGTACATTTCCTTCCTTGGTAGTAAACAAAAAACTCAATAAATATTTTTGGACTATTTTACTTGGATTTCTTGTTGGCTGTAGGTGTAACCAGAACATGCATGACTGACACTTTACCATTGCCAATTTATTTGGAATGCCTCCTAGTTGATCCAAACACCTTTTCTGCACGTTGATAGAACATGTTTGCAAAATATTACAATGGATAGAAAGCATAGGTGTCTTTATATTTATAAAGAAAGGGAACTTGACCAATTTAAAAACATTTTTGACCATTAAAGAATTCTCTGATATCTCTAATTTGGAGTCCCTCTACGGTTATCTTCATGTAAACAAAAAAGCAACATGGCCTCACGGGAATAAATAAACAACAAATACGATCTCCAAACTTTTTATTGAGTGTACACAACAACATTTTTATTGAGGAAATATACACAAAATATGAACAAAACACATGTCAATTGGTTGTTTTCACTGCTTTCAACAACAAGAAAAAATGTCTGACAACAGGCTCTGCGACTTGCTTTTGTCATACATTAGCCACACCTCTGTATAAGCCGCGGGGCTGCCGGGGAAGGAAAAAAATAGCGGCTTATTTACCGGAAAATACGGTATCTAAAGATCAGCTGTATCTGTATTTTACTGTATATTTAAGAAACTAATGAACTGATCTCTCACTGTAATATTTCAAGATTAACCTCAGTTGTGATGTGTCATACCAATAGTATCTGAATTAACTGCTCAAAATCATCTACCGATTCCATAGAATATATGACATTTTGTTTTTGTTACAGACTTAATCATGCGTTATGCCGTGATAAAATCTGTATCAAAAACAAAATGTCCTATACTGTGGAAGTACTTTTATTCGTGGACATCAATTTTCGTGGTTTTGATAAATATCACTATTTCGTTGGCACTTAAATTCGTGGTTTTGAATTCAATACATTAAACTCCATGCAAAAAAGACATTTCGTTGGGAATTAATTTCGTGGTTTTAGCCAAGCACGAAATCCACGAAAATTGGAACCCGACGAACAATAGTACTTTCACAGTATTACTTTCATCGGTAATTCACAAAGTGATAAATAAAACTCAATAACAAATTGAAATAAGTGGAAATTTCCATTAAAGCACAGTTGATCTATTGTTTATTTCAATAATTATTATGCATTCTTCATTCAACTTATTACGTATAAATACAACAAATAGTACAGACATGAGTTGAGCAAAGCAACCGGCATGTGACTCCTTCACAGTGACTCGCTATTTTCATGATAGTATCAAGTTGGGTACTACTGAGAATATCAGCATCTGTAGATCATAGAAATTAATACAAATTACCGATATTGTTCAATAGTTTTCGGCATATCAGAATATCCAAATAATTTATGATTTTGTGGCAACTTGTGTAAAAATTTCGGATGTTATATGTAACGTGTGTTGCATGCACTACAACCTAGTTTTTCTATCTGTACCTGGTTTTTCTATATGTAAAATGAAAATTTCAAGTATGAGGTGCAAAACTTGGTCACGTAAAAAGATGTCTTGAAAGTTTAGTTGGAATTTTACTTAACCCTTACTACGCTAAACGCGACATAAGTTGTTTTTGAGACTGCCTTCCCATTTCTGTCACTGACGGCCCTCCATACATGGAAAAGTCATCTTGCTGGGGTTCATTTAAGGATTGGAAGTCTGGCTACAATTTCAGACATGTTTATAACAGCTTTACAGGATTTTAGTACCTTGGTTGCTGACAAAAATAGGCACTGAAAAGGACAGGAACTTAAAATGTCATTTTTTCTTTTTTTTGGTGGGGTAGGCAACCTATTTTCACATATAACACAAAACCTATGGACCCCATTGAGACAATAATGTTGCACATGTTCGAAATTAAGTGTCTTCTCTAACTTGTGACAGAATTACAGCAATATGAAACGTACTTCCGATAGAAATCCCCATGTGCCACCTCTACATGCAGCAGGAGACATGAAAATGATCTTACCTCTGTAGCCCTTTCTAGGCTGTTCTTTAGATTTGTGGTTTGTGATCTCAGTTTCTGTAATTCAGCATCTTTCACTCTTACCATAATCTATTAATGTATAATTTTAAACTTTAAAAATTGTTTCCGATAAATTAACTACACTGAAGACAAAAGATGAATATTCTATTTCTGTATGTCAAAATATAAATTTTCAGAAAGCTTTGTATACATTTATATAGTTAAAACATACTGTGTTTTGATTTTCTGAGAAAAAGGTTTCTGGTCAGATTTCAACTATAAGTTAGGATGTATGTCTTTACAAGTTACAAATGTCCTGCATGTCTCCCAATTTATTCACAAACATATTGGCCATGTGCCAGTTATCGCAATTTTCAGACTGGTACTCGACCAGTGATGTTATTAAAAGACATTCTAATGTTTATCCTTGAAATGCTGATCAACGGCATAACATCATACCTGGGCATCATATAATTCTTCCTCTATAGTAGCATTGCCTGGTATACTGGCCATGGTTCTATTCTGTATAAAATCCTTCAATTTTCCAATTTCTTCGTTTACAATGTCATTTAACTGCTGGTTACTGAAAATATATACAAATAAATACATAGAACATGTATTTCATGGTGGATTATGGTAGGTCTATGCTCACTTACACAATCTGCATTATATATAATTAATGTATGGTGTGTGTCCTATGTCATTCAAAAAGCAATGACTATCCAATCAGTTCTGGATATGACCTGTCACTGATAACAGCCGAGCGGTTGTTTTTACACGAAATTCCCTGTGTTAATTGTCTCTGACCTCTCTGTCAAAGTGTTGATAACATAAAATTTACTGTCTGAAATTTACAAAACTGTTTAGATAATGGATTAAAATTAAGTGCATCATAGAAATAGGACAGTACAGTCTTGCAAATAAAATTGTATTACATCAAATGAATACTGAATGTGAAATCAATTTAAAATTCATTAAGGATTTTTATCATAATTCAGAAACATTATATGAGAGCTAATAGAAAATAGTTGACCCTGTTAAAGAAGTAAATAATTTCGATGAAATTATATTAGAAATATGTAAAAGTAACATTGGAACAGTCTTAAAATACAAATGTACTAGAAAATAGGTTTCGACAATTAACACAGGAAGCATGTCTGAATGAAATCATTGTATTGAAAAATAAAAGTCATTATTAGACAGTACGTATATTCAACAATTGAGCAAAAAAATTCTGATTGCGTTCAGAATTTGCTAAAGTTTTTGTAATAAACTGTGTAAATGAATGGCAATTTATTAGAATCACCTGATACTATTTTTATCAGCATTGTTAAAATTACTGATGATAGTCTGGTATTTGTCAATGTGTGATGACAGAATTTACAATTTGTGTTTAGATAAGTGACACAGGGTTAAGAGATTTTCACTAGTCGAACCATACATTAAATCTTATAATTACCTCATTATAAACTCCTCCCTACGGTCGGAATTTATAATGAGGTTATTATATAATACCAAGTACACTTTGAAGAATGAAGAATCAATTTAGATTCAAAAATATACTACCATCTAACTGAATATAATTAAAATAGCTTAAATGTAAACTTTGTCCTTTAATATCAAAGAAATGGTGTATTTCACCTTCCCATGACCTTAATTTGTTTATACAAGTGCTTCATCAAATTTATCATTTTTGGAAATGGAGATGGAATAATGGAAAATGCATTACTTCAATACAAATCTATGTAAATCAATCTTTTCATAAAGAAATATGAAATGACCACTTGTCAATACACTGATGCACAAAGCCTGAGACATTATATCATATACCTTACCTTGTTGTCAGATGTTTAATATGAGTTTCATACGATGTTTTTGTATCTTCTGTTTTTGATTCCATCAATTTGTAGTCTTCACATTTAGATTCATAATGCATTCTTAGTTGTTTTAATTCTTCTGTTAATTTATTCATCTCAGTTCTGAAAAAAATGTGACACATCTTACCATGCATTTCACTGATGTTACTGTAATTCTATATCAACTATTATATATATTAAAACGAAAGATGTATGTACATGCTTTTAATTTTTCATTAAAAGATATTTGTATACACATAAACATTACTACTCAAATACATGAAATTGCACTTGATGATAATACATCTTTTGAACTATATTTTGAAGACTGAAATGTCCTTTCAGGAAACTTTTTGAGCCAAATTTGTAAGTAATTCTACATCATTTTAGGTTATTTTTCCTATATTTTATCTATAACATGGTGTCTTGGTGTAAATGATATCTAAAACAGACATTTCAATAAATAACTAAATACCGAAGTTACTGTGAATTTAAATTCTGCATATGCGCATTTCGACAACTTATGTCTCTTCAGTGCAGATAAAATCTAAACGTTTGGAAGACCAAAAAGTCAAAGATGTTTAAAAACTGATAGAGAACAAATAACAAAAATGATCCAAATGTTAAGCCAAAATCAGCTAAGGACAGAGCTTTGCATGAGGGAGATTCTCCTTAGTTTTCAACAAAATTTACAAAAATTAGATATTGTAAGTTTCCAAATAGAATCGGCTTTCTGGTCAGCACCGAAGTACTGACTACTGGGCTGGTGAATACCCTCGGGGACTAACAGTCCACCAGCAGTGGCATCGACCCAGTGGTAACAAATAACTAAATACCGAAGTTACTGTGAATTTAAATTCTGCATATGCGCATTTCGACAAATGATGCTATTTTAATGGATAATAATGCATATGTAAAACAATCAACCAATACACAACCAGCAGTGCTTTCCTTTTTTGTCAAATGAAAGGTGGTTGTTTTAAAATTGAAGATAGCCAGCTTTTATAGTTGGCTGCCCGGGTATGATAGCTGGCTTTATAGATTTCAAGTATTCCCATGCTGCACTTTGGTAATGTCTATAAAAACTGTATTTTTTTACTGATACATATGTAGTAAGTAAAATAAACAAAACAAAAAAAATTAACGTAATACATTTTTGTTTTGTTGCCTAACAGATTTGACAGTAACGTCTTAAATCCATTCATGTTTTATTTTGGGTTTTTTACTTTTTAATGAGTATAACAAATGTCTGCCTCACATCTATGACCGCTTTTTGTACTTCTACTTCTACATCTTAAGTAAACGCCTTCATCATGTTGAAGGTACTTTTGGCATATGGAATTAAAATTTGAATTGTTTGTTGCAAGAAACTATTTGAAATCCTGTTGTTTTTATAATCACTTGGGTTTGGTACTCGCTGCTGTTTAGATCGTTTTCTCATGCCAAATGGTGGTCCCCATTCGGATGATTTCTCCAAAGGTTCATTTTCTTTAAGTTGAATGATTTCATCAGTTATCTTTCCTTTTTATTCTGTACGAAAGAAAACAGCGATTGTGTTTCTTTTTTCTTTGGACCTACCATTTTGTCTAATGACAACAAGTCAGCTGATTGGGAGCAATACTAACGACGGAATTACGTCGGTGCGGAAATGAAAAAATATCCATTTTTACCGACCACTTTGACAAAGCCAAAGGTGGTCGGCCTGCAGAAAAATCTGGTCGGCAAAGCCAGCTTAAATGGCGAATGGAAAACACTGACAAGTGTCCCTAATACAAACTCAGTTAGACAAGACGCAAACTTACTCATGTCGTATTCTGATCTCCTCCACAAAGTCATCAGTAAACATGGTTTTTAATGCATCTCTATATTTTTGTTTTTCTTCTTCTAGATCTTCTTCATAAGCTTTTCTCATAGCATCCAGTGCTGTAATATATAAACAGTATCCATAAATAACAATACTCAAATATTTTTTCCAATGAAAATTTTTGACTGCAGTGCAAAATATACTGTAAACCAACTTATTTTCATGTTTTGTCTCTTCTGGTGAAGTTTGGGGCAACTAATTTTCATGTTTTGTCTCTTCTGGTGAAGTTTGCGGCAACTAATTTTCATGTTTTGTCTCTTTTGGTGAAGTTTGCGGCAACTAATTTTCATGTTTTGTCTCTTCTGGTGAAGTTTGCAACAACTAATTTTCATGTTTTGTCTCTTCTGGTGAAGTTTGGGGCAACTAATTTTCGTGTTTTGTATCTTCTGGTGAAGTTTGGGACAACTTATTTTCATGATTTTTTACCTCTTTAATGCATTCAAAAAGAGATAAAAAGAATTTCGCATCAATTTACTTTAGAAATATTTTCTAGTTTGCAAAGATTGCAAAAATAAGTTGGTTTACAGTATTTGTTTGAACACCATGTCATTAGATTTAATTCAGCAATCTAAGTTTAGATCCGACTAGACTTGTAATTGTTTTAATATATTAGAGAACATACAATTTGCCATATCAGAAAAGAATACATTGTATGTACAGTGTACACTAAAATATTTTGATTGGCCAAGGGTATACAAAACATAACTTGGCTAGTTTAAAATCAAATGTTCATACATCAAAATTTGAAATTAAATCACCAATTGTTTTATCTTAAATACCATGTATTTGTAGGGGTTTGGTCACATGTACATTTACACCAAATCCCTTCATTTGTTCATTCTATTTTTCATTTTTAAGCTAAACTGATCTACAAACAAGATGCGTTTTGTGAAACACTTATGCCTCCGGGTGATGTTAAGAAGAAACATTCAACAACTTTTATGTCATTCTGACAAAATCACATGTTTTGAACTATATTTTGAAGACTGAAAATATCCTTTCAGGAAACTTTTTGAGCCAAATTTGTAAGTAATTCTACATCATTTACACCAAATTTGTAAGTAATTCTACATCATTTACACCAAATCCCTTCATTTGTTCATTCTATTTTTCATTTTTAAGCTAAACTGATCTACAAACAAGATGTGTTTTGTGAAACACTTATGCCCCCGGGTAGATGTTAAGAAGAAACATTCAACAACTTTTATGTCATTCTGACAAAATCATTTATGGAAATAAATTCTGGTATCAACTGAAAGGTTTAATTCACATCAAATGATGATTGCAATTGCATACAAACACAGAAGTCACCCAATTGACCCCTCCAATCATTATTCAAGCATTATTAAGAAAACAATATTCCCCCCCCCTTTTTTTTTGAACATTTATAGTTAACTCATTGTGTTCTGTCTATCAGTGTTAACAGTACTTTGATTACATCAGGATTATTTTCATATACTTCATCTATACTGGTTCCCCAAAAGTTGAGGAATATACAGATGAGAAGAATGTAATAATAGATATTTTTAGCAACAGCCCTAATCATTGATATATATAATATATATATAAATACCTGTAAAAAGAAATTGAATAAATGAAGAAAATATGCTGAATTATTTAAAAAGATCTTTTTACATAACAAATTCTACAGATATCAAGAAAAAATTTTATCATAAATGAGTTTAATGTTTCTATATATATAATAAAACAAAATATAATAAAAATTAATTTTATTTTTTTGGGTGAAATTTTACTGGACAGTCATATGCCAGGATCAAGGTCACGGGGTCAAATATTTTGGTACCAACTGAAAGGTCTCTCCACAAGGAATACACATGCAAAATATGAAAGTCCTATCACTTACCGTTCAAAAGATATACTCAATGTTAAAGTTTTATGCATTTTTTCACATGCCAAGGTCAAGGTCACAAGGTCAAAAATTTTGGTACCAATTAAAAGGTTTTGCTACAATGAATGCACATGCAAAATATATAAGTCATATCACTTACCATTCAAAAGATATATACAATGTTTAAGTTTATAATTTTTTTCAAAAAGTCCATCACACGGCAAGGTCAAGGTCAAAAATTTTGGTATCGTTTGAAAGGTCTTGCCACAAGGAATACACATGCAAAATATGAAAGCCCCATCACTTACCATTCAAAAGATATACCCAATGTTAAAAGTTTTTTGTGGACAAACAGACAAACAGACAGACAGACCAAAAACTATATGCCCCCCGAATCTTCGATTCATGGGGCATAAAAATATAAAATCATTAAATACCAGCTTTAGTGGTCTTGACTTCTTCAGCTAAAGCTTCATCTTTCTGTTTCTTCAATAGTTCTAATTCATGTTCATGATGGGACTTGTCTAATATACTGGCATTTCCTTGTTGCTGAAAAATAAATAGTAAATTTTGTCATAAGAGTATAGCAACACAGATTATTAGAGGTGCCCATTTGATAATTTTAGTCCTGTTGTAATATCATAGGCAACAAGTTTCGTGAAATTTTCTTTCCTAAATATCATTATCATTATATTGTCTGAATCTTTCATTTTATTATTATTGAACTGTCTGTTTATTAACATTAAAATATTTTTATGTTTGACTTTGGCCTAGAAGAACAAATTAATACTTTTCATTTTTGAATGTGATAATTTTTCTGGCAATAATTAAAACAAAATGTCCTAGATATTCAATGTTTTTAGACAGAAATACCAACAGAAAGTAAAAGACATATCTAACCTCTGATTCTACACCAGACACGGAAACTCTCCTATCTTGATGCACATCTCCATCTTTGGCTACAGGGGACATAACAGCTGCAGGATCATCTGTTGGGTCCTAATTAATCAATAAAACAAAAAAAATAAAGTACCTTAATACCATATTTTTTATGAATTTTCTGTAAATTCATATATCTTCTTAAGCTCAATCAGTTAAGTACATAGATATACAGTATTCTTTTTTTTAAAAGGGGGGCACTTATTAAGTAAGACAAAAACCATGTTCAAAAACTACGCTCTTGTAACGAAATTCTTCGATCTTTCATAACTTCGACGTAAATACACAATGTAATCAATGTAAAAATGCTCCAACTTTCCATATCTTTGACAAACGGAAGAAAAGAAAAAGCGGGAGTTGTTTGTACTGAAATGCCAACTAAAAACATGATAATTCGATTGTTTACAACCTGAAACTCGGATGCATACTCATGCGCAATTGATAAAATAAAATCAATGACGGAAAACATATGAAATAAATATGGAAATTACTGTTTCTAGTTGGAATTTTGAGGGGGCGCTAAAGGATTTCAAATGAAATTAAGGGTGGGGGATCTTATAGCGAATTAGCGATTGGGGTGCTTAATACAAGGAATACAGTATATGTTTTTTCATAAAGCTACATGATGTGTCTACATGGTATTGACAGAGCCTCTGTTGCTTTGACATTAGATGTTTTGGAAGAATTATTTGGTATATTAAGAGTGAATTCTTGATAACTGTCAGCTTTAGTTAATTGGTCATTTTTTAGCTTAATTATGTACAAAATGAGAAAGATTGTAAAATTGTAGGATTTTGGAAACTGCCAAACTTTATCAAAATTAAAAGAACACAATTCCTAACCATTTTCAATATTTCTATTACATTTTGGTTTGAAACTGAAAATGACCCAGATCGTAAAGCGAGGGAGATTAAATAATGCTATGAATATTTTGTTTATCACTTTATGAAATGATTCTTTCTTATTAGTAAGATCATGACTACAAATGAATACAGTTATCCAGTACTATATTTTTATATTCTTTATTCGTTTGTTTTCAGATATATATTGAAGATTGGTTCCTTATTGATTCGTCATTTCATTACTATGATATTTTTCTAACAACAGTAGTACAATTTGAGTAGAACTCCACCTTTCACTGTAGGATTTATGGTTTCACTTAATCTAACAATTCCTGTTCATCCATAACTTTCAACATCTTTTTTGCATCCAATTTCTATTCCAAAATTGATTCACAGAGTTTTGGTCTTGTACAAGTGGACTGGTGTGTATTCCGTGAAATTGTACTAAGACAATACATGTTTTAATTGACTGAATTGATGTCGCCAACATACCACATACACAGGTGATATTCTTAAAGAAATATTTAAAAACATCGGCGACAAAATTATTTATTTTTTAAAGGCTGAAATTTGTATTGAAAAATAAAGTTTATGTTATCAAATAGCTGACCAAATGATTTTGGAACAAAAGCTAAGGGTTTATACTCCCTGAAAAGATTTTTCGAATGAAAATAATGTAAATATGTGCATGCTCTTACCTCAATAGTCAGGAATACAGTTTGCAATTCATCTACTTGTTCCTTTAACTTCTTAACTAGATCATTATCAACATTAGACAGAGAGGATTGTATTCCCTCTAACAAAACCTACAATTTAAATTCAGATTTTAATTCTTATTCTGCCGATCAAAATACCGAAATACCACACTGTACTGCATAATGTAAAACAGGAAATTTTCGTGGCAGTTTTATTTTCGCAATTTTCGAGTTTGGAATGGAAGCGCGAAAATAAAACGGCACGAATATACTTGTCTATTATTGAAGTCAATGGTCAACAATTTGGCAGCCCGAATTCAAAACTGCGCGAAATAAGACGGTGCGAAAATAAGACGGCGCGAAAATTTCCTGGTTTACAGTAAATAATGTGTGCATTTTCTGTTTTCAGAAACACAAGAATGACATCCATTTTCCCCACTTGCAAAAATTATCCTTAAAATACTCAAAGAAAAACTGAAAAAACTGAAAAACGTCTTATCTATCAAATACAATTGCTAAATGAATTTGAATATGCATATTGCAAAAAAGAATGTACTGAATGAAACTGAACATTACTTAAATTTTACGAATTCTTCATATACTGTACAGCTCACATGGAAAACGCAAAATCCTTGTAGTCATCACGGACAAATTTTGCCAAACGTGGAATTCCACCGCGATCTTGAACGTGGACAACTGAATTGAGAACGTGGACAAAATATTTACCTGTGTGGTCCCCTCGTGACATCGTGTTGAACGCGGAATCATCGCGGGTCAACATTTAGAAATCATTGAAAATATAACTAGAAAGGAATGAGCTTAATGTCAACAAATGATCATTTTTCCCCCAAATTATTATAATCAGAAAGTTTGGCAAGTTGAAGTTAAAATAGAATTTTCTTGGCAACAAGTTTTCCCATCGGATGGTCATAGTTATTTTTGAATTACGATAATTGCAAGCCTCAAATACTTTGGTTGTTTCATTGCCGTGAAAAATTCCATGTATTTTCTCTCAAATTAATGTTCTTTCAAATATTTTCAAGCCGAAATTTGCACGGATGGAAAATAAAATAAAATGTTCAATGTCAACAGCAAGAATCCCTCGGCGTCTTATAGTTGCGTAATTGTCACTTTCAGGTCTCGGCTTTATAAGTCTTATAACTTTTAGCAAAATATTCTGTCAAAAAATCGTTTTCTATCAAATCTTTATCATAAATAGCTTAAAATTTGAAATAAAGCCTGGAAATAGCACATAAAGCAGGAGTGCTTTCGGAAGCCATTAGATTATATACATAATAGATACGCATAGGTAATTTTCTAAAAATAGAACTAAAAACCGACCAATGAAAAAAAATCAATATCTCAGGTGATATGAATACACATTAGGTAGAGACGCTCAATCAACAATTGAAGCATGCTTTTAATAACAAATACACATCTAGGAATGTTTTATTTATTTATTTACATGCATCTGGATTACGTTCATGACCTACGATACGATTGGGACAAATAATGAAATAATTACAGTCCCAGGATACGATTGTAGAAAGATGTAAATATTCCTCGCTTTGCTTGTTTGCGACAAAATCAAACATATGTACAGTAAAAATTAATTTCTCTGTGTGGCCGCGATGGTTCCACGAGGATTCCGTTTTCAAAAATTTGTCCACGTTGGTTCACCCAATTTAAGGTGGACATCCGCGATCATCCACCCTGCTACACGGAATCAGCTAATCAGTCCACGTCGCGAAAATCCACCCAAAAACAAGGACTTTGAGTTCATCCGTGTGAGCTGTACAGTACATGTATTCTAATGGCTATACAATCCGACGTACTATAGGACCATAAAAAAGTGTCGGATTATTAGGATGTCAGAATTCTCAGGTTTAAAAACCATTGAAAAGCTGTCTTTGGGACTCCAAAATGAAGTCATATTTGACAGGTTGAGGAATACTAAAGTGTAAGAGTAGACATGTTTCACTGTATTTTTTTTATATGACAAAAAATTAAGTTAATCTTTAGGGTAGTGAAAGTCAGAGCAATCTAGTTGTCTGTTTATGCAGATATAGATCAATAAATTTGTGTTTAATTACTTTTTAGTATCTATATGACTACAAAGTAAATATTATTTTCAGATGTTCAATTTTGCTTTATTCCTGAGGTCAGATGAAAACTAGTACATGACCTAATTAAAAGTAATATCCTTAATTAGCCAAATACTTAAGTACGGAATTGGAACGAACCTACATGATATAAAATATAATGTTTGATTTTTGCCAGAGGTTAGTTATGCCCTACACTCACTCCATAAGTTTCTGTCTTCAAACAGGTCATCACAATAAAGCTTAAATATTGCCATATCTACACCAAAGTTATACTTAATCAAACCACCAAACTACTACCAATTCCTGTTGGATCACTTACCATTATAGCATGTTTGTGTTGTAACATCTTGTTTTTGACGTGGTCTGGTTCCTCATCCTCATTTGCTTTAATAGCACATACTGCAGTCATAATGTCCTGACGTACTTGTTCTAATTCTTCTTCATGATCCAGTTTTACACAGGTCAATTCATCCTGCATTCTTTTTATTCGCTCTTCATAGTCACTGATCAATGATTCTTTTTCTCGTTCACTGGTTTCAGCAATTGTCTCCATCCTTATACAAATAGCTGTCATTTCCTGTCTAAGAACATCTAAATGTATGTCATGTCGTTCTTGTGCTACTGAAAGTTCATGATCAAATATGGTTGCAAAGTTAGTTAACTCTTTACTAAGTTCTGGATTGTCACGGGTTATTGTTTGTAACTGTTTTAATTCCTTGTCAAGATTACTCAAAACTTCACATTCATCCTCAAACTTTGTTTCTAATATTTCTTCAAAAACAGATAAGGAAGCCTGAATATCTTCCTCTGAATCTTTACTGATTTCTGAAGTCAATGCTATTTTTTGTCCAGATTCAAGTTTAATTTTTAAATCTCTCATTTGTCTTTCATGCTCCAATTTCATTTTAAATGTCATGTATGTCAACTGTGACTGAAAAACAGCTTCCCGAACAAGATGTTCTGTATACGAATCCATGTTTTCTGGGTTAAATAGTCCTATATCTGGCAAGGCATTGACAAAGTTTGTTAATTTTTCTGATTCTTTGTCCTGAGACTTTAATTCTACAGATAAAGTTTGTTTGGATGTAGCTTCATCCAATAATGTTTGACTAAGTGTTTGAGAAAATTCATCAACCGATAAGTTTTCTACCTCAACAACTACCGGTACACTACCAGACTGATTTAAATGACAAATATAAGTTAAACATCCTTTCGTTACAGATTTCTGGAGTAACATATCACCGACTTGATTGGATAAATTTTCATCAGAGCTTTCACTACCCTGTAACTCATCCCCTACTTCTTCAAACAGTTTTGGAATATCACTTAACAACTTGTCTAAATCAGTTTGAAGAACTGATGTTATTTGTTGATTTTTATTTTGTTCGAAATTGTCAGCTGATTTTAATTCCAGTAAATCTGTTGACTGTTTTTTGAACAGTCTTTTGAGAAGGTTTATGAAAGATTCTAAAGCTTGTTTTCTATTGGATGATTGTTTGATTTGACATAAAACTTGTTTAAGTAGTAAATCTATACTTTCCGTCACAATTTCATGTCTTTCAATGAGTTCTTCTGTACAAAATTTTCGTTGTCTTATCACTAAATCTTGAACTTTTTCATGTGCAACTTCAGTGCTGTACTTTTCTTTGATTTTATGAAGAGCCTGAGTTATTTCCCCTTGTAACAGAAAACGTGTAACAACCTGAGCAGTCGCATTATCTAACAATTCTCCAGATCGTTGTAACTGCTTGTACACAGATGTATCGACCTGTGATCTGAGGAATACTTCCATCGCTAAAATTGAAGGATTGTCTGTAATATTCAATGAAGATAAAATGGCAGTGTCATCAGTGAAATGGTGGTCGTCTGCTACAGCGCATGATGCCAGCTGACCTTCAAGAATGATTTTTTCAGCAAGAACAGAAGCATACACAGAAACTACATCTACACTGCCGGAAGATTGTGATACATTGTCAACCTTCTTTTTAAGTTCATAAAGTGTGTGATTCAGAGCGTTTATCTCATTCATCAACCTATCACGATATAAATTAGTCACATGATGTTGCTGTATTAACGATGCCATCTGCCCTAATATGATGGCTTCAACTGATAACCTGTCAGCATACACATGAAGCTTATCCTCATATCCTAAATGTTTCCTCTTTGTATTTGCTTGTTTTTCCATTATAGCTGATTGACAAATCTGTTTCTGCTGCAAGACACGGCCCATGATATCAAAATCTGATGTATTAAGCCTCTGAAAGGGTGCTAGATACTCAAACAATTTATATATTTTGTCTTGAATTGTTTTTAAACCTTTTGCATCCAGTACCTCATGTTCAGTCACAATTTTATTGATGTCCTTCAATTTCTGTTTTACATCATGAATACAATTCTTAAAAGTGTGAACAGAAGACATACTTCCTGGTGAAATACCTGTTTTAGCCATTTTGACATTGTCTGAAAAACGATTTGACAAACTTTCCATTTTCTCCCCACATTTCTGCAGTGTCGATTTTAGCTGGTCACCTTCCACTGTCGAATCATTCGCTGAACTGAATGTGTGGTCACTTAGATCTAAAGTTAAATCTTGAATCCTATTATTTGTAAGTTCTAATTGTGATTTCATTTCCTTCAATTTACCCAATATATCACCTGATTCACTATCGTCATCTGTCTCACTCTCATCTTCCTCCGAGCTAATGAAACTATCCGAGTCATCCTCTGTTTCACTATCGTCTTCATCCTCTGCCGACTGAGGTATACTGATAGTGGGTAAAACCTGTTCTACAACATTCATCTTTTCCTCTAACTGACTAAGCTGTTCCTCAATCTGCTCAGACAGTTCTAATGAATACCTTCCTTTATCAGCACTTTTCTCTTTTTGCTTTGGCATTTCTTTTGCATTTTTTTCACACTGGCTATACAGTTTATCTAATTTTTCAGACACTGCATCAATTTGGGTCTGATACCGTGTTTCCATGTTGCGTAACTTTGTCGTTAGTTCTTTTTCACTACTTTTCATTAATTCATATTGAGTATGTGAATCTTTAAGGTCAGATTTTAATTTCTCTACATGTGACATTGCCTCTTCATATTTTCCACCAAGGTCTGATGAATTCAAATCCTTTCGTGGAGACTCCAAGCTTAATTCTTTTGCTCCCTCCTGAAGAATCTGTAACAATCGATTACAATGACTATGTACGTCATCAACCATCTGAGCCACACCCACTAATTCAACATGATCTTCCTCCTCCTTATCACAGAGATAATCACTAAAGATTGTCTGTATATCATCGACAGAATGAGTTAATTCCTGCATCTCTGATTCGATCATAATAAAATTATGAATCATTTCCTTGACCGTGGAATTATCTGATGATGATGAATCAATAGACTTCATGTGAGTATCTTTTATTTCTGTTTCTAGTTTGTTAACAGTATGCTCAAGTTCAGCTTTTTCTTTTATTAGTTCAGATAAAGATTTTTTCTCTGTTTCAAGTTCCTCCATCAAACTTAAATTCTCTTTCTTAACATCCTCATACTGTTTTTTAAATGATTCTGTCTCACTTTCAATTTTACTTCTTTCTGTATTAATTTTATATTTAGATTTTTCCAAGTCATCCAACTTTTTCTCTAGTTTCTTTTTCTCCTCCTTCAGAGTTTTGACAGATGTTTTAAGTTCTTTCATTTCTCCGACTTTTACTTGGTATTCCTCCGTCATGTCACAGATTTTCTTATCACTTTCAATCATTTTTTCCTCCAGTTGATTAATGATGTCATCCTTTTCTCCTATAATATCAGCCATATTATTTGTCAGTGAGTCTGATTCATTAGTTTTACGTTGTGCCTCCATCCATTGTCTCTTTAATTCTTCCATATGTTGCTCTACATCATCTCTTTCTTGTGCAAATTCCTGTTCAAGTTCAGCAATTTGTGTCTCATAATGTGCCTCTATCTCCTGAAGTTTTGACGCTTTCATTTTAACTTCCTCTTTCAGTGCTGCTGTTTTCCTATTGGCATCATCAAGATTGTCTTTAAGTCGCCTTTTCTCTAATTCCAAAGTTTTTATCTCTCTTTCAATATCTTTGCATCTTATTTGGCTTGCTATCATTTCATTTTCTAAGCGTTTATTTTCAATTTCTTTGGCAGACAATGTATTTTTCTGTTTTTCTAATTTACTATTGGCATCCTTCATTTGATTTTCCAAAGTTCGAATCTTTTTATTCCAATCATTTGATAGTTTCATGAATTTATCTTTCTCCTGTTTTAAATCCTTCAGTGCTTCAGATAAAGCTTTTTCAGTTCCTGTTAATTTTGATGTTGACATAGCCAATTTGGATTGTAGCATTTCAATATCTTGTTTTTGTTTTTGGATTGTCTCCCTTGCTTCTTTCACCTGTCTCCTCATTGTAGTCACCTGTTATAAAAAAAATAGTTTCTCATCAATAAGCAATACATTCACTATTAAAAAAACAGCAAAGTCTAAAATAAAAATGCAACTAGCATGTTACAGTATCCTACTAATTTTCTTTTAGGCTTGAAACAAAATTTATCATCAAAGCATTTTCTCCACTCAGGTTATTCATGTTTATTGTTTAAAATGCAGGCTTCTGTTTTGATAAATTTTTAATGCCAGATAATGAAGAATTTTGAAAGCCATTTAAATCAAATCACATATATTCCGGGCAATTCACAGTGGTACACATTTTAGAAAAGATCAGAAACTAAACACATTTCAAGAAACAAAACTGATGCTGCAGTTGATCTCCCGCCTTTCCGATTCTCACTCCTATCAATGTGGAAATTTTCATGCATCATTATCTTAACTAAATTTGTGAAGGGTAAAGTAAGGTATGAGGTAGTCTTAAACCCTGTTATATTATTGAATTTCTGAACAATTTAATACCTTTTGAATCTATAAATTTTATTATTTTGCAAAGAAAATTTAATTCAATTTTAAACAAGTAATTTATACAAAACTTTACTTAAAAGGACTCAATTTCCGTTCCAACACAAAAATTACTATTAATCTAAATAGTAAAATTTACATATCCCATCATGCAACTTATTACCAAATGTCGTGCAATTCTAGCTATACATAAATTTACCGACAAACTCTCCCTTCATAAAGCTCACAAAATAGATTTAAGTCTGCCTGTGCATAGTAAATAAGGGAGATAATTCTAATTTTTATACAAAATATACAAACATAAACAAATTATACAAAGCACAAACAAAACTATAAAGCAAAACAGCATTTTAGACAATTTACAAACCTGTGAATTTTCAGGGCCTTGAGTTTGATCGTTGTACATACTACGTATAAGGGGACTTTCTAACCCTGGCTGATGCTGTAAAAACAGTTAACCAAAGCTTAGTATAAAGCCAAAGCACTAAATGCCAATGGTCACATGTCATTTGTTTTTCGATAGAGAGATCCTTTACCATGTGCTAAAATCCTACTTTTCATAACAGCTGAGACATTGTCAATATTCCTCACCAATTTAAAACTGGTTTTCACCCTACTATCCATATAAGTATGTGTTAAATTGAAGTAATCCCTCTTTTAAATACATTCTTCCCTGTAAAACACATTTTTTTCAAATGTGCAAAGTGAAATTTGACATTTCTGAATATCTAAAGCAAGACTGATATTGAAATCACGATAATAATGTAATATTGTATTGCTTGATCACACAAGGAATTGTATAAATTCAACAAGTTTCATATAAGACTGTAGAAATGTTGACAATGTCATATGTTGTAATATTTCCCCCAACCATAAATTTCATACGAAGTCTAAAACAATTTAACTACAAGTTACATGTGACCACGAATTGGTAATTCACCAATTTCTGTAACCATTTGTCATTTTCTACTTTTCTAATTACTTTTTACAAAAATTCATGTATTTATTAAATTTTTTATTCATTTGTCTTTTTGAAAAGTACAAGTAATAAGAACAAAACAACAAGATAATCAAATAATAATTAATTAACAATACCATAAATTAATCAAAGAAATATACAAAAATATATAAGCAAAACATGCAAGTGGTTACAGATATCAGAACGAAATACAAATAAGAAGGAAGTTTAAAAGTATATAGCAATCAAAATGAAAAATATGTAAATTCAAGCAGAACAGCCTTGTTTTACTGAAAACAAGCAATAAGCTAATGTCTATTGCCTCATACCATCTAGCAAATACATATCAAATGCTAAATAAAGGTACATTTGTACAGGATAATTTAAAATACTGGGCTTCATTAATAAGCAAAAACTATTTCTATATCCTGATATCAAAACAAGATTCAACAAAAACAATACACTATATTTGAGATATGTATGTACATGTAAACATAATTTTTTGTCAAGTCTGGTTGTTTTCAACCATTAATTTGTCTTGTTGCCTATCATAACTTCGATAAAAGTAAAAATTCAATTTGTGCAATAGGTTCTAATTATCATGTCAAATAAAAACATCAAACCAAGCTTGGGAATTTTTTATTCTGTTACACAAAGACTTCCGAATATTTCTCAAAACTGCAGGATTAAAGTTACAGAAAGTCTGTACTATTGGTATGTCATCTAACATTACAGTGTCAGTGATGGTATTTAGCTCTATAAACCCTACATAGGAGGACAGTAGATCATATAGATTGAAAATTAAAAGATTTGGTGATGGAAACAGTTTCAAAGCAATGTTTGAGTAAGATATTCACTAACAAAATTCACCAATTTTTCATAAAACAATTACATTTTTGCCAAAAAATGTAAGTATGAAACTTTAAACCTTGTGTTTCTAGTATATTAGACAATGTTTATTTAGAAATTTTTTTATACACAGTGGTTTTCTTTTAAAAGCTCAAACTGATAGTGGAATTCATAAAACCAATATCTGTGTAGCTATGTGTAATCATCTCTTTTTTTCCCTAAGGATGTATTGTTTTATTCCCTATTGATACTTAATGAGCGATTAGAAAGCAAGCAAAAAACAATCAATCAAAGCAATCAAATATTTATTGTAAATATCAAACACAACTTTTTCACACAAGCAAAAAATCAAAATCAAACACAAACCTTCAATTATTCAACATGACATGACTATGATGCAGAGCCATGTCACACTTAGTAAAAAGGATGATATTTAATGAAATATGTTTGAAAGCAGTTGTTCAGGGCCCAAATACAGCATCTCCATATGAAGTATAATGTCTACAGATATCCTAAAGGCTACCGTGCAAAAAAACTTCAATGCTATACAAGAAGTCATGCAAAGGGAGATAATCTTTAGCAAAGGGAGATGATCTGCATAGTATACCTGTGTTACATCTTTCTCTCGAACAGCTGTTTGCAATCTGTTCTTTAGGTCCATATTGGCTTCGTGAAGTTTGACTATTTCATCATGAGTATGCTCTAACTGGTCTTTCAATGAGTCAACCTAGAAAGAGAAATAAATATAACACTGTACACCATACAGGCTAATTATAAAACCTTAGCATGTTGTTGTTTTAAAAGTCCTCGTTTCAGTTACTGTATTTCTTTTTTTAATGATTCCTGTCAAAATTTATGTACAGGAGAAAATAAAATTAAACTCTTCTGTTAATTTTTCTCCAGTTAAGTGCAAAATCATAGCAGACTACCATTAAAGTCCATTTCACATTGTAATTTTCATCTTTTGTATATGATAACAAAAATAAATACTTTTGATTAGCCATTCACCAATGGCAGTTAAGATCCCATGCATCAATCTCTTATAGTATCTTTTAAAAATACACTTCTTTGGAAGATACTATTATTCAAACCCTCTGAATAATTCTTTATGCAAACTCTTTATGGCTGGCAATAATTTGCCCATCTGATTTCCAAAAAAAGGACAACATAAGAATCACAAGTTGCACAAATATTGATAAGTCAGTTCCATCACATCATCAATCTCAGTCTCGACACATAATATCTCCAACAATAATTGTTAGAATGGCTTCTAAAAATATGGCAACTTACAACATTGAAAGTAAAAGATCCCACTTAAACTATCAATGATTCAACAAAATACAAATGGACAAAAACTTCTTTTCTTACAATGAACAAATCGAAACTTCAACGCATGAAAAAGAAATTTTCAAATAATGATTACATAATATTTATCACTTTATCTGATAAATTACAAAACTATATAAGAATGATTCATGCTATATATCCTACCAATTTACGACACTTCGACATTGTTTGGCAGCTAAATCTCTACAAAAATATAAAAATCGGCTGAAACGGCCAACAGCATAGAATATTTAATCCTAGTTTTATGCTACAGTTCTGGCCAACAGCACAGAATGTCTAATCCTTGTTTTATGCCACAGTTGTGTCCATAAAACAGTCATTAGTTTTACTGTGGAGGTTTAAACAAGATAATATTTATGACTTGATGACTACCATATTAAGAATCAATAATTCTAAGCCTTCTACAATTCGCCATCAATCTTTGGTCAAGTTGGGGTCAAGTTGTTTACCTGCTCATAATTACCCCCATCAATCTAACGATTAAAGAACATTCATTTGATATTTTTTCACATGAAATTTTAGCATCTATTCTCAAAAATAAAAACAACAAAACCACTCAACCATGACAGTCTTTTGTGGGAAAATTTCATCAGAAAAAAAGATGGATTGCCTTACCTGACATTTTCTTACCTGTTTTTAAGTAGAATTTTTATCTCAAATGTAAAGTAGTTTTATCATCTCTCAGATAATTAGAACAAATATAATTCCTTTGTCAATGAAACTAAAAATCCATTTTCTATTTATAATGTAACAGTACTGAAGATAAAATGACTTCCATTTAATTATTCTGGTGCATTTTAAATACTTCACAGATAACTATTTTCAAATCAATCAAACAGTAAAACATGTTTTATATTTATACTAAACTACATTTACACCTTGTTATCTTTGAAAATCATTAAAATTAAGACCAGAGATTAGATTCAAGGTTAACCTGAAGTCAAACTTATCAGACAAAACTTCAATACCAAATTTAATGCACATTCCACTGTAAAATGTTAAAACTAGGTAATTTTTCAAAGTTTTTAAAAATAAAATTTTACATGTTCTAAATATTTCATGTAAATGTTACTGGCACCCCTGTCTTAACCAAATGAGGCTCACACAGGTGACAGAAACAGAAGGATTGCTTAGAAACATGATATTTTTTTGGAGACTATATGTTATTTTGACAGGGAATATGGACCAGTATCCCCTGTGAAGTCCCCTCACTGAAAAAAAACAAAAAAAAACAATTATATTCTGCTAGAAGTGCTATAATTTTGCATTTAAAGACATTTAAAAATTGTGATTTTGCCACCACAGGGATACAGTCTCATATCCAATCAAGCTAACCAATCAAATTGCAGGAATTTCCTGGATATTTCGCTTCAGCAGAATATAATAAAATATGCAGGCTTATAGTTCAATTAAATTAGAGATATCAACAAGATGTGTTTGTGAAACACTACATATGCCCCCAGATTCCGATTTTTACCCCTTTTTGACCCCTATGACCTTGACCTTTGACCTAATTTTTTTTTGCATATTTATGTTCCTCTTGACTATACCTATACACTTGCCAAGTATCAAAAGTGTACCTTATATAGTTCAAAAGTTATAGCCAAGGTTAAAGTTTCGGACAAACAGACAGACAGACAGACAGGACAAAAACAATATGCCCCCCCGATCCTCGATCTGGGGGCATAAAAAAGATTTGCCAGCAAAAACTTGCCACCAGTGAGATTTAGATTAACACTTCACAAAGTAAATTGCTAATATTGCAAAAACATCTCATTATATCAAAATAAGTCTAGGTATAAAATACTATTTCTTAAATTATGTGACATTCCTGTTCTCATAACAAGAAACTTCTATCCCTTGAAATAAAAGTGGTTTCAAAAATCTAAAAGGTTTATTGCAACCTTTGAATTTAAATCCATACATTTCCAAAATGAAGTTCCATATATTTTTAGTTTGACAAACTTTTTTATTTAAAATTATTCATGATATAACACAATAAAATTTTTGAGAAAAATAATTTTTATCGTTAAAGAAATGTGTAATCTGATTTATAAGTACAGCACAAACTTATTACATCACTATCTTTCAGGACCAGGGAAAAGTTGGATGATAAGTTAGAGTGGTGATATATCAAGGGAACAAACAACAAAGATTAACTTTTTTTTAAACTTCATAACAGTTGCGTAGAAATCAACTTGAATTTAAACTGTTGCAAAGTCACTCAACCATACAATTTAGGCCAAGTTAGGACAAGTGTTGACTGTCATGTGTCCCCTGTAAATACATCTAGACACAAAATAAAGTGATTCCAAATATTATAGTTAATGAGAAAAGGACTTGAATGTGAAACTATATCACAATGGTTATAAAGTTAAGAAACCAGGGAAAAGCAATCACCATGTCTCCATTCCAGCGACTATTATTATTATATTATTATTGCAAGAGACGAGACAAAACTCACTGTCTTCCACCTTTTTGAGTCAGACAAAAATTTTTCTTGACAACCTAATTCAATGTGAAAAGCCAAGAGTGCTGCTGTACTACAATAAGGAAATACTGAAGCAAAGTGGTCTGAGCAAAATATAGAATACAATAAACCATAAACTTTTTCTTTTTTAAATTGAAAATATTACAACAGAAGTAAAAGCATTTTTATAACTGGAAAAACTGAGTAAAGCTCACAAATACATACCCCCTGTTCCCTCATTTGATTCCAGAATTAAAAAATCACCAAAAAAAAATTCAAGTCAAATCAAATTTTTCAATAGCTGGTGCACAATGGCAATACGAACTGAACATTCTGTGAAAGTTTCATTGAATTCCACCTAGTGGTCTAGGAGGAGTTGTCTCCACAAAGTATGTACCCTATGGCGGATGGAATAACAAGCTGATGGACAAATGGACACCATGATCACTATATACCACCCGCTAAAGCAGTGGTATAATAAGAAACCTCCATTATATGAAGAAATAGAATATACTATATGTACATACCTCTGTCTCCAGTAACTCCACTAACATGCCATCTCCCGAAGATGCAGTCAAATTGTCATCCATTAAGGAATGATAGGAAGTTTCCTACAATAATTATATTGATATACGTAATTACTAAAATATCTGCAATTAAAATATCTCCCCTATAAATATCCACAACAAGCCACTGAACTTAGCTTGGTTTAATTTCTTACTATCAAATTAAAACAAACATTAAAAGTCAAAATATCAGGGAAGATTTCTTTAATTAAATCAAGCAATTTTCAATAAATATTTACATATTGAACCAACAGATTTACCTGAAGAAATGAATAAGTGTTTAAATTCCATTACATGTTTATATAAACAAAACACTCAATCTTGTCTTGTACATTTGTATGTATTAGGCTTTACTGTATAATGTGTATAAAACACAATGGTGAATACATAAGATACAACTGTTCAAATGTAACATGTGGTTTCACATATGTGATAGTTCGTCAATAATCAATGATCATCCAAATAGATATATCTAATGCATTGCTATGTGTTTAAATAATTTATCAAGTTTCATCCCCTTTTCTCTGATCTTAAACTACATGTATAAGTGTTGAGTCTTCTTTTTTCAGTTCATGTTGGAAGAAGAAAGTCTATATAGCTATGGGGACCTCCTTTAAAAGG
Organism: Modiolus philippinarum; assembly: GCA_002080025.1. Classification (NCBI taxonomy): domain Eukaryota; kingdom Metazoa; phylum Mollusca; class Bivalvia; order Mytilida; family Modiolidae; genus Modiolus; species Modiolus philippinarum. Next base: position 70,882 of record MJUU01044167.1, on the reverse strand, counting down.
GCCCAATAACTATAAAAGCCAACAGTCAAAATATTAGCATTCAAATGAACTATTTTTCCTCCCACTGTACACAATTCCAAAAACAAGAGGCTCTCATTAGCCTGTATCATTCACTGTGACCATGGCTGACATAAAGGTATGAATAGCATTTTCCATAGGGTTCAATGTAAATACTATGTTCCGCCTAACACTGGTGATCATATGGAATAAGGTACCCACTTGTAAGGGACCAGCTAAGGATTATTTTGACTAAGTTCAGTTTACTTTGACTAGTAGTTTCTGATAAAATCTTTAATATGTTTTCCATATGGAGCAATGTTAAATTATGTTCCCTGCTGGCGGCCATCTTGGATGAGGTATGGACCTGCTAGATACCTGTTTTGGAAATGACCATCTAAGAACCGTTGTGACTTAGTTTGGCTCTAATTGGAATAGTTGTTTCAGAGAGATCTCTGAATGTGATATCCCTAGGGTCCAATGTTAAACTCTATTACCTGCTGGCAGCCATCTTGAATAAAGTGTGAACCTGAAACACTATTTTAACAGGGCAATATATCCAAGGATTACCGTGGCCAAGTTGATTCCAACAGGCCAAGTAGTTTCAGAGTAGGAGATATCTGAATGTGATTTTCGATAACTATGTTCCCCATTGTCAACCATCTTGGATTTTGTCTGGACCTGAAAACATTATTTTTACACAAGGGACCACCAAAGGACTATTGTTGCCAAGTTTGGTTTAAACTTGCCAAGTAGTTTCAGGGAAGAAGATCTCTACATGTGTTTTCCAATAAGTTCAATTTTAAACTAAGATGTGTCCAAGTTTCGCTCGATATGACCATGACCATGTACTACATACATTGTAGCTTTAGAAATGAAAGTTTCCTAATGTTGCAAATCATGCTTCCTTAGAAGAGACATACAACTGTCACAAAGTTTAGTCCAAACTGAGTAATTCTAAAGGAGAAGGTCTTTTAATGTGCTATCTCATGGGTTTCAAAGCTGAAATATTTTTTTCTGCTGGATCAATAACATTTTAAGAGGAATAAACAAGAACTATTGCGACCAAAGAGTTTGAGTTAAGAAATAATGGGAATTTTTACAGTACTTAGTGGTTAATACATCATTTATTATCAATATTATATATTTTTCTTTTTTGTTTTTGAAAAGTTTATTAAATTAATATCTATTGTCATTATCCCTTATGTAACATTTTATTTGGCGTTTTGTATATGTGTTGTGTGAACCGTCTTTGTATATATCCATTTATTGTTCTGAAAAATAGAAAATTTACAAAAACAAACTATTGTGAAGAAGTTTTGTCATTACTGCCCTTATTGTTTCAGAAGACAAGATCTTTGAATGAAAAGTTTGGGACAGGTGAAAGACAGATGCCATATGACTGGAAAAGGTCATCCTAGCTATAGCAAGGTGAACTTACAAATTTGAATGTCAAACATATCCAATTGCAGTGAATGTGAGGAAGTTTAATGGAAATATACTGCATAAATGGATGAAAAAGCCACATGAATGAATAAAAAGACATGTTACTAGTAATTATAATCCAAACTGTACCAGACTTTTAACTCTCTTTCTAGGCTGAAACTGTCAGGTCCAAATTTTTGATACATCTAATGAGGTGTTTAAGTTAGACAAATTTCATTTGTTTAGTTTTTGAAAACTTAGGACTTCAAACTAAGAAACTTAGTTTATAATGAATTGGACATATGGACTCCTGAAAAACAGATTTCCTTAGCCCAAGTGATTTTCTGAGCAGATGCATATTACGGTTGAATTTTCAGTGGTCACCTGGGGCCCCTGTCTGATTTTCTAGAAGTCCTGGGCCAAAATGTATGTATGGTATGCAACTGGGTCCCTGCAAATCTAGATCTCTGATTCACTATTCAGTTTAGACATGTCAACTTGCAAACAAATTGATTTTTTATGCCCCTAAAAATAGGAGATTCAAGGGCATATAGTTTTTAGTATGTTTAACATTAGGTTTATCTTTTGACAGATAAGAGATATGGCTTTTATATCAAACAAGTGTGTTCTTTGTTGCAAGATATTTCAATTGGTACCAGAATATTTGACCTTATGAGCTTCACCTTTGCATGTGAACTCCTATTATTAAAAAATCCTAACTTTTAACATTCAATATATCCTTTGAATGGCATAAGATAAGGCTTTCATAATTCACATCTGTATTCCTTGTAGCACAAAAGTTCAATATTTGACCTTAATCTTGGCATAATACCCTCCTTTTTTTTATTTACTGAAAAATTCTTGGTCAAAGGGAGATAATTTAATTGAAATTGAAAATGAGGTATCGTAATATTGTGCGGAGGGTTGAGAACATTTGTTTGTGGAGGTGGAGATTCCACAAAAACACATTTTGTTGGTAACAATGTGTAACCAAAAAAATCAAGCTTTATACTTACAGCTTGTGAAGATTCTTGGTCCCCTGTATCTCCATCAGAACTGGAATACTTTGTATCATCTTTATCAGAACCAGGTATAGCCAATCTAACATCTTCAGAAGCTAATTTTTGACCCTTTGACCTAGTTTTATCCTTAATTCTAGCACTAGGAGATTTAGCCCTCTGTTTTCTTTCCTCTTCTTCTTTTTTACTTTCACTCTTTTTAGGACGAATCGGGTCCACAGAAGTTGTTGAAGCAGCAGTTGCAGTCAAATTTTCACTCCCTTCAACGAATCTGTTTAATGGAAGACTATCTACAGCAGATTCACTCACAGCAGTTTTTAATTTTGGCTCATCTCCAGCATCAGCAACTTCTCTGGGTGGAGTTGACCTTTCAGTCACTTTGGCTGCTCCTAAATCAAATCCATCAATGTTATCACCCATATCCTTGACTTTGAACAGCTGTCCAACATTTTGTGCTAAATTCATGTCTGAATGATGTCTACGATTCTTGCTACTATCTTTCTTCTTGCCATCTTGTTTGCCATCAGCTGCACTGGAAGCAGCTGCTCCTATATTGGAAGCAGCAGGGTGATCAGGTTCTTCTGAACCTTGACGAGAAGAATCACTGGATGATTTACTGTCCGATTTGACATGAGAAGTTTGTAAATCCATTACAAGACGTATAGCTTTCATCCAGTTGTTTCTGATACCAGATGTCATTGCTGACAATAAATACTCTCCATTTCTTGTCTGAAATAGAGAGGGTATATTATTCAAATACAAAACTGTATTTATGAAAATTGTATGTATGAAACCTGTATATATTGGCATATACATGTATGGTTGTTAATAATATGAGAAACTAATCCAGTATTATGTAATTACAGTCAAACTTGGCTTAGTGACTATCTGTATGAAGTGTCCTCCATCTTATTTGACTTAGTTTTCTTTTCCCTATTGCATTGTGTTATGCATCGGTTTAACCTGTATTTTGTGACTGTCTTTGTAGTATGACCCTTTTCTAGAAATCTCTAGGATGGTCACATCAGATAGGTTTGACTGTATTATGACGCTGGAACTTGATACCATTGTTTCAGAAAACTTGTTTATTATTGTGCTCTTTAAAACATTCTTAAAAAGTATACAGGTTTCCATAAAATTTTGCAGAAACAACTGGAACCAAATTCTTCAATCATACTGCAATGACATAGAGTCATATATTGTTAACCCTCACTAAATCCCTATGTTTGCAGAAAATTACTGAGGGGTAGCCCATTAAAAGAAAGATCATGATCACAAATGATAATCAGACCTCAAATGAAAATGATCACAAGACTTCTGATACCTAAACGAAGACAAGCAAAAATACCCACCTTAATGCGAAAGCCATAATTACGCCCGATGCTGACTTCTACTATATCATAGCATGTTGACAAATCTATTCTACCATCTAATGTATTTGTTTCCTCAGCTTTAGCATCTTTATAATAACGTAGAGAATTTCCTGTTAAAACAAACCAATGTTTTTTCCAATCTTTTTCTGATGTTCCCTGTTTTATCAACCAACCTTTCTTCATATACATAAGGTCCTGAAAATAAAATAATGATCTTATAAGAACATTTATTTACTGTGAGTTCAACATGCATTAATCAGTAATTAAACCAGTAACTCACAGCAATCTGGCCTAAAGAAACACTTAACTAAATGCTTTTAAAATGTGATCTTAATGCAATTAGTACTCTATATTTATCCTTTACATTCTACTGTCTTTCATTCAAAATGGATGTGGTGCTTCACTGAATTAAACACAAGTTTGGCTGTGTTTGAAGAGCCATCAACAACTTGAAATGTATATTGTATGGTGACTTTCTTTGAATCAATAAATATTTACTAAAATCTTAAAATTTCCTAGCATTGGAGATTAGTAATCAATTTGACTGAAGTGTAATCACCAGTTATCATCATGAATGGAGTGTAATCATAAGTAATCATTGTGACTACCATGAACTCACCAGTAATCAATGTGTAAAGTATAATCACCAGCAATGAATGTGCCTGACGTATAATCACAACAAATAAATACATAAGGGATGAAAGTAATATATAATGAAGACAGGAATGTAATTTTTCAGCATTTTGCAGAACAGTATCTGAGTAATTCCAGAAATTTATAGAAATAACAGTCAATGATAATAGTAGAACTTCAGCAGCATCACATGTTTAATGCAACCAGTTTTGGTTGAACAGCAAAAAGTTGAAATTCAATGGATCAGAATTACATTTTAGGTTTTCCATTCCATATATGTAATAATAATCATAACTTATTCAAACCAATAAAATCACAGATAAAATGTAATGATTCAAGTAATCACTGTTGCTGTAATATGGTAAGCATGTTCTCCATACTATTTCAAACTTTTACAATTATCCCATATAAAATTATGCATCGTGTGCAAAGCATGTTCTCCATACTATTTCAAACTTTTACAATTATCCCATATAAAATTATGCATCGTGTGCAAAAATATGAAAACCCTAAAAAATTCTCAAAAACAACACTTTTTTTAATCTTTGTTCTGAACAACTTCATACAACATTCTTTCCCACAATTTTTGTCAAACTGTATATTTCAAGAAAAATCTAATCACTTTATTTTCTTCAGATTTAACAATCCGTTTCAAACATTGTTTAAATTACAATTTTGATGCAATCTTTTGCTGATAAAATAGTATTTTAACCTTTTTTAGTTAAGAAAGTCGATAAACTTATTGTTTACTCCTGATTAACATCAAAGTAATGTACTGATCAAGGCTGGTCCTGCATAATCAGGTATGAAATTAAATACACAAACATGCAATCTTACCATGTGTATTGTTTTTCATAAAAATAAACAACCTGTAAAAACCAACAAATTATTTTCTGTTAAAAACTAGCATCAAAAGCAAATTACAGTACTGGTGACCTTAACCCTTTGGGCAAAATATTTTAATTTGATTCTGATTTGCATATCGACTATGATAAATGACATTGTATATAAATGAGATTGGTTTCATATACTAGAAGAATTTACACACAATTTTCTACTGTTAGAACAAAAGCAATTTATTTACTGAGTGAGTTCACATTAGTTCAATGTGTTAACAAATGGGCACGGGACAATATTTGTATGTGGATTTTTATTTAGTTTAGGGAGAATACAGTACAAAAATGAATAAAACACTTGTGAAAGTGCAAAACTCAAAGACATCTTCAGGTAATATCTCAATAATCTTTGCTTAACAAGCATCTTCTGAAACAATAAGTTTTCCCCCTTCAATTGACAGAAATTTTCTTGTCTTGCACTTCCACTGGTACTAGATTCTGTATACTCTTTTTTCAAATTTAACTTAACATTACTGTGGCAAAGCCACAAAAGGATACCCCAACACCCCATTTCCTAAAAATAAATAAAGTCTAATTTTCTCCCCTTCTTTGTGTCAGATGATAATTATATTCCTTCATGCACATCTGCATATCAAGTCCTTCCTTTGCGTAAACTTTCATCAAAATGCTTCAAGTGGTTTAAGGAGTTGTGCTTATGAAGCAAGTGTGGACACATAGACTGATAGACAGAATGATTTCTATATCCCTCCTGAACTTTGCTTACCAGGGGTATAAAGATATAAAACACTGTAAAATTCTGAAATGTGAACGTAAAAGAAAATTGGGAAATATCCATAAAAGGACTGGTTCATAAAAGTATATCAAGGTTGACCAGTGACTGATTTACAGAACTTCATACATTTAAAATTCTAATCAGTAACTCAATACGGTTTCAGAAAAAATCATTTGATATTTAGTATGTTACATGAGTCTATACTTTATTTACCTGAGTATAATGCAAAAAACATTCACATTAGTTTCTTCATTACAAAACTGATCTTTTTTCAAACATCCAAAGACTGAAATGCCTCTGTACAAAGGTGTAATGGATTGGTTTTAATAATGGGTAGACACTTTGATCCAGTTTGGTAATACACTAACCTCACTTATAGTAATTTACATGTATAAAGCAAGCTTTGTCCTGGTTAACCACATAACTGCTCATTGGGTTGAACTTTTAAACCTCTTCTGTTACAGTACTGAAGACACATTAAATTACAGATCATGGTTCAAGCTAGAATCCTCTTACAGGACTTGACTTCTTCTGTTAGATTATCTACTTCTTTCCAGGTGAGGCTACAGATAGGACTTAACACTTTTTACAAGTACACTAGCCTCAGTGTGAATTGACACTTTATTTCTATATTCCAGATCATGGCTAAACCTTTCAGTGTCTCAAACCTGCTGCTAGCCTCATTATAGATCTAGGCACTTACCTTACTGCATTCCATATGATGGCTTTATTAAAGATATACAGTCATCAGTACCTAGTTTCTGTTGCTAGTTTCAGTGTAGATACATAGAAAGGTACCTATCTACTACATTTCAGGTGATGGTTAAAGTTGCAGCTAAGAAATACACCTACAAGTATCTCAATTCTGCTGCTAGCCTTTGCGTAGATTGGCACTTATGTATTTCATTCCAAGTGTTAGCTTAAGCTAAGATAAACTTATTTTTGATACCTCATTTCTCTTGCTAGCCTCAATGTATCAAGATGCTTACCTACTGAACTACAGCTCATGGCTATAGCAAAGTAGGATTTTCTACTGCTAGCCTCACTGTATCTAGATGCTTACCTACTGCATACCAGCTAATGGCTAAGTAAGACATACTCATACAAGTGTCTAATTTCTCTTGCAAGCCTCTGTATACTGTAAACCGGGAAATTTTCAGACTGTCTTTATTTCGCGGTAGATTGACAGGATTTTAGTTCGCGCAGTTTTGAATTCCGCTGCCAAGTTGTTGGCTATTGACTTCAATAATAGACATGTATATTCGCGCCCTTTTATTTTCTTGCTTCCATCCCAAATGTGAAAATCGCGAAAATGAAACTGCCGCGAAAAATGTCCCGGTTTACAGTATCAAGATGCTTACCTACTGCATTCCAGATAAGATATCTTATATCTGCTGCAAGCTTCAGTGTAGATAGACACTTACCTCATATCTGGTAGTGGTCCCTGTCTGGTTGGTCAATGGTGCATTACTAGAATGTAGTGCTGAGGCTGACTGGGACCTTCCAGCTGCCTGTAACTCACTAGACTTTGCCATCTAAAAAATAAATGTCTAATATGATTCAGACATGTATTTGATATTCAATAAAACACTGCATGATTAGACCCAGACATTAAAACAAACAATAGATCCAACCGATGCATCAAAAGATAATCTGAATCAATAAAATTTTCCCTCAACTACAATAAACCTCAGTGCAATGGATTATTTAATATCAATTATCTATGTACTGTTTTCAGCTGATGGTGTTATAATTACATGAAATCAAATGCGTTATTGGATAAATGGACTGGTAATCAGTAAATGAAGTTTTTTTTTTTCATTAATAAGGGAAATTTGAGATTTTCAAAATAATAAGTGAGGGATACAATTTCTTTATATTTAAACTAATGATACATTCACTGTATATCAGGTTTTAATGTGATAAATGTGTATTGTATTTCAACACTTTATATCCAATTTTCATTTAAAAATAATGTAAACAGATACTGTAACACTTTAGAGTAAATAATTTCTTAAAACTGCTGAAGGGTCTTCAAACATATCCAAGTATGGTTAAATATTAGTACAAATACATTCTAAAACCAAATGTTATAATTAAGAATTTTTTAGGTCCAAAATAAATGAAAGTTGTGGATTTACTTTGTCTAAATTTAAGTAAACAAAATATCAGAGGTACTAGACTAAATCTTGGATTATAAAATCAACTGATTTAATCTCCAACTAATTCAGTTATTTTTGAAATATTGGTATTATTTTTTTTAATTGTGATGACCACTTTGAGCAACAAAAATTTCTTGCCAGCATTGCCCAGTTCACCATACCAAACTTGACCAAAAATCACTCATTGTAAAATGTAGGTCAATTTCCAAATTATAACTGATTTAATATTGCCATCATATATGTACATGTATCTTTGGTTTTAAATTATATCCTCAAAAGCAGAAAAAAAGAAACCATGAAAACGGGGTGTTTGCTGTACTAGTACTAGTATGTATGGGGACACGAAGTTAACTAAGTCTAGATCTTAAGTGAAAACAACCAAACTGTACCTCTAGTGTGAACGTCTTATTCTCACATTCCATATAAAGTTTCTGTCAACAACTAGATTCTGTCAACCCACACTCAAAAACAATCCTCATGAAAAACCATTAAAGATGTCTGTCATAATTATAATTTATGTCACAACAAACCTACATTCAGGTCAGCCAAAAAATGTCTAATATTTTGACAATTTAACAGATGGCTAGTATTCACAGGTAACAAGTTGCAATTTTTTGAAAGACATACTTTCTGTTTTTCCCTAAATTTACACTCATATGTATCACTATTTCATATGTGATAGGGTGCAGTTTTTGAAACAGTACAACACTATACTCCAATCTTAGGTATAATACGCCCAATTTATTTCAAGATGAAAGTCAACAGAGCAATTAATAATGAAATTGATACTTGACAAATCAACATTTCAACAGGGTGGCTACATATCTATTCTGTAATTTGGTGTAATTGTAGAACAAATCATGTTGTCAATACGTCACTCATTTTAAAATGATTTCTACCCTTATGTTTTGTGCCCGAGGTTACCAACACTCAATCAAAGTGACAAATAAAATTGATCATAAACTGAATTTTGCTAAAAAAAAGTACATTAAGGTTTGGTGTAGATTTGCACTGTAAAACTAGTTTTCACATTGGCTACAATTCTATAATTTTTTTGTTGTGGGTAATGGTCAGACTGTATCGAGTTTCAATTGTTCAAGAAAAATTAACTGCATCAATGATACATTTCAAAATCACTTGAAATCTCATGAGGTCATGAGACTCATATTGAACTGAAAATGCCACTTAATGGGAAATAATACTGGGTTACAGTCCACAAAATATCATTTTTTCCTAAAAATTAACTTAAAATTGTTCCCCTCACCTGACATAATGCACGGTTTTTCCATATATACAAGTCTATGTATAAATCCAAATGATTTATAAGATACAAGTAATCGTCTTCCATTGTCATATAATCAATTCATTACAATATGAATCGTAAAACTTCACAAAGTGTCTATCTCTTTTAGTGCTATATCTACATACAACCCAGTCCATAAATTTGCATATTTCCTAAATTTATACCGATTTTGTTCAATTTAAATCACACCCGTCGTTGAACAGTTAAACGTTGATGTGAAAATATATATTTATTACATTATTTTTCCCAATTTATCTTTGAAAACACAAAGCTTCAATTGTTCTTGGGAAAAGGGACACTGAAGTTCCAGTAAGAATTGTAGATAAAGCATACTTGTCTATTTCTCTGACTTATCCCATATGAAAATGTTTTGGATGATTTCTGTGACTTATGTCAATATCGCACAACAGTTAATCCAAAAACTATTGATAAAATATGATTACTACACCAATTTAAATCAAAACTAAACAAACATCTTTTCTTTTGCAGCTATAGAGGATTAGCCAGGATTTGTATAAATAATTTTCTGATAATTTAGAAACTATACAATTTTATTATTGAAAGGTGATACACAGTTTTTGATCTTGTTTGGTCACTTCTATCCAAATACTGATTTTATCTTTAATCTTTAATGCTTAAAGGAAATGGAAACAAACTTTATAAGGTGGAAAATGTTTTGATGTATGCAACTAAAATATTTCAAATCATTTCAAAATGAAAGTGGTACTAACAGTTATAAATGATACCAAATTAGAAATAAGTTGTTAGTGCAATTTCGTTAAAATTTCACTTTCTTTAAAAGTAAATAAATTTTACCCAAAACTGATAAGATTTATTATGCACAAAGTAAAAATAAGGATGTTAATTTCATTTTAAGATGTAAATAATATTACCTTGTTATCTCTGTTTTATTACATCCTGAAGATTTATGAGGGACAATACACATTTATGGAGTATATCCCTGTCTTATCTTGTCAAATTAATTTAAAATTCCCAAACTAGGTTTAATTAAGGGTATACCTATACAGGTGTGCCATAATTTATTATTTTTCTTGTCTGTTTATCCATTCTTGATACTGTTACCAGAGATATATCTCGTCTATACAAATATCTTTGGTCAAATTCACATTTATGGTAGGTATACAAGATTGACAGCAGGACAAGCTATCAGCATCAGGTTGACAGGAGAAAGTTGAACAGGTGTAAATACATAGCCAAGAGTTTTTTATTAGACACTACAGTCAAAGGCTAATTGGATCTTTTATTCTATTCTAAGTGGTTGCTGACAGTCATGACAGTCAAAGGCTATTTATTCAATTACTAGCTCTAGCTGGCACCGAATGGCAACCAATAATGCCCCCCCGCTCACTGAACCCTGAATCAATATGGCATGTGCAAATTTAAGTGTGTGTGGACACAATACAAGTGTTGACACAGTAACAAGTGTTGACACAGTATAAGTATGGACAAATGATATACCTCCCTATTTTTTCGACAAAATATACAAGTTCTGAGCCCAAAAATCATTTCTGTGGGTCCTTGCTTTTTCCAATTTTCATAACAACAACAGCCATTTTCAAAATTCTGAGAACCAAAATCATTTCTTTGGGTGCAAGGCAACCTCCCTGTAAAGTTTCATCCAATTTGAGACACTTTGTTTCCAGTTTCATTGGCAACAGCAGCCATTTAGAAAATCTGAGACCCAAAATCATTTCTATGGATGCTAGCTAGACAACCTTCCTGTAAAGTTTCATCCAATTTGAGGTACTCTGAATTTTCCCGCCTTTTTTCAGTTTCCAAGGCAACCATAGCCATTTTCCAAAAGTTGTGTATGTGTGCATATACTTATTGTTAATTAGATTCCTTTGAAATATTTGGAATTTGCAAGCAAAACATCAAAAGTTGTGTTAATTTGTACGGACGGACGAACAAACGAATGGACAAACAAACAGACGAATGGAAGTACGGACGGACAAGGGCAAAACAGTACCCCCCCACTTTTAGTTGCCAGGGCGTAATAAGAGCTGGAGACTGGAACTTTTTAATTCAAAGTGGTTAGAGACAGTCATCATGGTCATAGGCCATATCTTTTATCTTACTTTAATGTCATATACTGACACTTCTTTGTTAACACTTTCCAGGCGGAATTAATTTTGTAAAATTCCTCCTTTTCAAAACTTTGCAAACTTATGCAAATTAGATGCAAATGAGTTGAATTTTTTAAATGAAACTTTGCCATCATCTTTATACTGATATATGAACGGAGGGGGGTGGGATGGTTGGTGAGAGGGGTGGGGTGGAGGGGGGAGGTGGCCCGAAGTGCAGGTACCCCTGCTGAAAAATGGCAATTTTGGTCATTTTTTGACAATCAAGTTGTCATGCAAACCTGCAAAAATGGGTTAGGCAAGCTATTTTGCGCATACATATAGAGTGGCCAGTCCTCTTTGCTACTGTGCATAAAAGACATGAAAATTCTTCAATCTATAACAGGAGAATCAGAGTTTGATAGACCCCTAGTGGCAAAAATGCTGATTTTTGCAATTTTTGCTTACAAATTGGTGTAAAAAATTCCAAAAATTTTTTCTTGGTGTCTGGCACATTTTTAGACCTTTTCTGTAAACAAAAAAGCCAAGAACTTGACATTTCTGCTGCAGGTCTTGAAGTACTGGGGGTCTATGACAGCCAACTCCTCACTAAAATCTCACTTTTTGCAAATTTTGGCTTTCCATGGGTACTAAATAGGGACCTGCAACTCAAGCATTTTAGATTCTCAACCCTTTTGGGGTTATTTGTTTAGCTACAGTACCCTTCTGTCTGTCATGCCTGCTAAGCTTCAATTTCCAATGTATGGGAAACCGTGAGGGACATAAAAGTAACCACAGGGTCCACTATGCCAAAAGGCAGCGTCCATCTGGAAAGTGTTAAACTTTATCATAATTCAAATTACTTTAAAATACACCACCACTATTTTTATATAACAGTAGCCTAACATTTTCCGGTGAATAAAAAATATATATGGTATATTAAATATAAATTGAAACCTGTGGTATAATACTGTGAAAATACTATTAATAGTGGGGTTCCAATTTTTGTGGATGTTATGGTTCTGTAAAACCACAAAATTAAGTTCTAGAATTTAAGTACCCACGAAGTAGTAATATTTATGAAAACCATAAAAATTGAAGTCCACATATAAAATACTTCTACAGTCTGCTTCCTAGTTACATTTTTTGAAAATATTTATAGAAAGATCAGCTGGTCATGGTGCACTAAATTTGGTTCTATGTTTTTAAACAACTGGTTTTGGACTTGTATGATCAACACAAGAATTAAGAATTTTGCTATAGATGACGTAGATGAAGCAGCTTACCGTGGTACATGTACATGTGTTTCTTATATATTTTTTCTTGTTGATGCCTGTTTAGTGATCCATGTTGTGTATTAAATTTGAATCACCTAAAATTTCTCTTTCATATTGCATGTGGTTTCCAATGGCTTTTTCATTACTGTAGTCATATGAACATCCCCAGTAAATGAATAACTTTATAAATTAGATTCTAGACTGACCCTGAAAACCCTATTTATCTGTATAAGATGACAATGTTTTTGTCTTTATACTATTAGTTCCATGGATAGTAACTTAGTAAGGTTATACCAGTATGTCTAATGTTTGGATATATATATATATATATATATATGGTACATATATATGGTTCATATTGACAAACAATAAAGAAGTCATGAACAGTATCACCATGTGTGATTGACTAAAAAATCCTCATCTTTTTCAGTCACTATGCTTTATGATGAAGCAGTTATATATTTAACTCCATGCTGGCCTGACAGGTTTCACAATACAATATTTGGACCTACTGTTTAAAATGTAAAATTAATATTTTCCTTCAAATTACTTTGCAAATTTCAATGTTTTTTTTTCATATCTGAACAATTGCCCTTTGACTATTAAAATTGAGGTTTACATAAAGAACCATTTTTAGTTTCATAATCTATGCCATAGATTTTACTCTTTTAATTTATTGATTTTTATTATTATGTCCAGTTAGATGTATTTCAGCTATATCAGGACCAGAACAAAATAATCATTTCAAAAGTTTATAAGAAAAAGAAATAATGGTAGGTGGCAACTTCTGTGGCAACAAGTCTTGAAGGGAGAAATAGATATGGGCAGATAGTCTTATACTGTATATATAGTTTGTGTATAGTTGTACATGTTCACAGCCAGACTTTATGTATTATGACCTGACTACCCAAAATAAATAGGATATTCCCCTAACCACCAGCTGGGTATGCACCATGTCAACTCGGCACACTGTGTCCTTGAAACCAATCCAGATGATAAATGTGTCAATAAACAGACATATACATGTGGTAGAGAGGGGATCCTGAAATGTGATATACATAGGTTACACAAAATAGATAAACCTGAACCCCCACATAACATAAAATGAGTGTCAATCAGACATTAGTTGAAGATCATTATAGCTATCATATGCAGTTCTGACCTTTTTTGCATGTTTCTTACTTTTTCAAATTATTAAAACAAGTGTATACACAGAAGAAATGTCTTTTCTGAATATTAATAAAGCATGGTCACCAATAGATATACAAGTATATATATAAGTCTACATGTATAAACCAAGATATTGAGGTTAAATGAAAGTGTCAGAAATGCAAGAACTAAACCTGCCAAGATGAAACCATATTACTTTTGACAATACATGTACATTTTACATTAATTTGCAAATCTGCACTTCCCATGTTATATATACAGTTAAAATTAATTTGATGTAAATTTGATAGTTTTTAAATTTTGAGATCACTAGGAATCATTTTTTTTTTTCAAATATAAGTGACAATAAAAAAATCAAGAAATTTCAAAATATAAGAGGCTATACTGTACATACAGTTCCATGAAAACAGAAAGAAGCTTTGGGTGTATCAACTTCCTGCACTAAATATAGCAATACATAAATAATTTAAAACTGGCTGAAATTTTTTGCTATTATATTGACAGTATCTTGTTATAATTTTTTAAACAATAATTAATTTGGACAAAAATATAAACTGAAATATACTAGTATGTTCAACAGCATAAATACACTTCATTTTTTCTCTTAAGCATAGTAAAAAGAAGTGGAACTCACCTTCAATTCATCTGTTTCATTGTCTTTAGAAGAGTATACACTACTAACACTTCCTCTATCACTACCCCTATCTCTGGAATCTGAATGTGGAGCTAAAAGTTCTAAACCTGATAAAGATGTCCGATTATTTTTTTCTGGTGCCAATGAAAATTGAGAATGAAAGTCTTTCAAGCTACTTGATCTTTCACGATGTAGTCTGTTCCTTTCTGTCGAATTTTTGGGTCTTGTGATTCCAGATCTTTCCTCGCTGGTTTTCTTTGAACTGCCACCAGGTGGAGCTAAAGGTTGTGTAAGTGATGGGTGTGAGGTAGCTTTACTGTTATTTTGTGCCAATGATTGCCAAGTGTTTCTAGCAGGCAAAGTGTAATAATGATTGTTAACAACTTTAGGGTCACTGAGAGCTGCAACAGCTTGATCAGAGGGACCATTTATTTTGTCTAAACGATCTCCTGATCTGCTGAGAAATTTAGAAGAGGCAAGATCAAGTCCTACGTCATCAGATGACAAGTCGTGTAAACTACTACTTTTACGTAATCCATCCTGGTAATGTTTATCTCCCTTGTGTTTCATACTTCTCACCCCACGATATGTAGAAAATGCTTGCTCCTTTGGTTTCACTTTCTCTACTTCAAATCTTCCAGTTTTTAAAGCTGCATTATCCACAGAACTTTCCTTTGTTGATTTTCCTCCTTCTAAGGGCTAAAAAATATTTATTATTATTTAAATGTACATTCAAACTAAATATCATATACATTCACTTCAAGAATATCTGAATCATTTGCAAATTTTGCAATTTTTTTTTTTTTTTTTTTTTTT
>MJUU01044167.1:44130-55348 GCA_002080025.1 Modiolus philippinarum | reverse complement strand
GGGGGGATATGAAATGAAATAAATATGAAATAAATAATACTTGAGTATTAGTGTATCTGTCTAACTCAGGGTTTTGTGTATTGATAAATGCAATCCTGCAATGATAAGTAATAAAGGGCACATTTCTGGGCACGTCTTTTTACTCAAATAAACTCAAACAAACTCATATAAACTCAAATAAACCTAAATAACCTTATGTATACCCAAACAGAAATAAAATTAGTACAAAATAAACCTATTTATAAATTAAGAGCAATAAATATACATTGATTTTAATGTGCAGCTATTGTGCAGCTATTTTGTTACAGTTTTGAAAGTGTTCAAATAATCCATCCGCTGATGTGCGTGTATCTAATAGGTAATACCAAAATAGAACCTATTCTTACCACTATTAAATGTTGCAAATAAATCCCCTATAAAATGTTGCAAATAAAGCAAAATTTTATTCTTTTATATCCCATTTTGGTCAGATCTTTTTACAAAGACTACACTGTTTGTAAACTGGTCGGCAAATGACTGGTATTTGCCCTGAGCAGCAGCACCCTAACTGCACTTGTGTGTAAAATCATAATTATACTTCTGAATTGTCAATTTATTATTTTTGTTAAAAAAATAACGTTTTGCTACTTATAGTTACAGTGGTGAAAATTATGTCAGTGTCAAAGCCAATACAACATCATGTGAAGTCCGTTTGACCCAGGGGAGATATTTGGCAACCTAGCTACATTGTACACTACATTTACTTATAAGAGAAATTTGCAGCATTTTTTTTTATTAAAAAAAATCATGAAATGAGACTAAATAATATTTTTTGTTTATAATTATCATTATTCTGTATTATTCAAACTATATTTATGTTTATTTTGGTTTATTTCAGTATATTTGAGTTTATTTGAGTAAAAAGACGCACCGCACATTTCTAGCTCTTAATTTAAGACACAAATATTTTTTTCTATGAAAATTGATCAACCAAAATAAAGGTAACAAGTCAGTCTTTGACATGTCTGTAGATTACCTGTTTTTTGAAAATCGTAACACAACGACATACTCATGTACCGAATTTTCTGAAAACAGTCTTGAGTTCAACAAAATCTTCTATAAGTGTGGAAATATTTATAAAGATGAACTAATGTTGCTAAAATGGACAGAAGGACACTAAATGGAAAGATCTGTCAAGAACATTTGTGACATTGGAAATTTGTTTTTAATACAGTTGAACTTTGATGGCTAGAACACCAAAGAGACAGAATTGTCCCAGGTGGCTAAAGGGGATAGAGCTTTCAAGCTATTAAGGTTCAAACCACCAAAAAAAAGGTACAATGCAAGACATCCATGGTGTTCGAGCTATTGCTGTTTGTGCCATGGTTCAACTGTATGTTTATACCAGTACATAACGCTGTTTTCACAAGAAGTAAATGTTAACTAATGACCAATTCTATACTTTTTAATACTGCAGGAAGCAGTTAAAGGATTTCAGTGTTTTTTCTCCCTGTCAACATCAGAACTTGAAAGCATGAATATTGTGAATCTGGTAGTAACAGAACATATAACATTTTGGTGAACTGTAGGAAAAAAAAAAGGCCAATATGGCTACGGCCATTTTATAAAGATTTGGCTGTGAACAAATGAATGATGAATGATTGATTCATTACAAATCTTATATCAGAAACTAATTTGGAACCGTGTTAAGATTATTTTATTCCCTTTCTGCCTTATAATTGAGTGCTTATTTCAGTATATATTTTTGGTAGTGATTCTGTGCAGGACTGATGGTTGCCACTTTGGAAAGAACAGTACTGGCATGCTGCATGACAGATTTTGTCAGTAAATGTATATGTATATTTATACTATATTGATAGAAAGGTATCAAAAATCCCATGAACCAGAATTTTTACTACTGAGAGTTGGTTTATTGTAACATGGATATTCATCTATGAACTACTATTTTGGAAATTACTTTGTGCACTTTAATTAATGAATTTATTGGAAATCATCTCTGACAATGATGCTTACAATTTTTTCTTTACCTTTCTCATTGTCAATTTAATGCGGACAATAAACTAATTGTTTTTTTTTTCATACTAAATGTCGGCTAAACAATGATTAACAATCAATTAGTCCAAAAATATCTTCTTTCATATGAGAGATTCTAAAAGGCCTCAACTTCATTTATAAATTATTGAGGAAATGGCAAGTTTATAATTAGAATACTTCTTCATATGTTCATGATCAGAATTAATGTTTTAGATTAATTTGATTGTTTAAAATTCAGAAACACACAAAGTTCAATGCAAATCAAAGTAACATAGTGCTTAAAAGTTACAGTGAATGTCAATGAATGTTAAAGATGAAGTATACAATACCAATCATGACATGCATGAACTTGAAATACCCCAAAAGTCACCTAATTACTTCTTCGTAAAAAAAAAATAAGATAAAGTCATCTTCATTGGTGTATAACAAGTAGGGTTCTTTAAGCTTAAAATAGAGGATGTGGTCTTATTCATATGCCTTTGATTTAACAATGTCCGAGTAGAGAGTAGTACAATTGTTGGTAAATTTTTAACTGTAATGTTGCATTTCACTTCCTGAATAGATTGATTATTTCACTGAATTTTAAATTGTAAATTTAAAAATAAAATGTTCCATTATTTCATGAAAACAACGATTCTTTAATGTAATTCATGATCCCCAATTAATCCTGTTTTTACATGACAAGGACAAATTCATGTGCATTGTCCCCTTCTCAGAATAATGTTAAATGTGTTTGGAAAAAAGATGTTTATATTGTTTCAGTATTTCAGATTCAATTTTATTTTCATCATAACATTTTAATGGCAAAACGACAAAAATAAAGTAAAAAACTCTGTAAATTAATTTATCCTGATTTCTTAGTATCTCTCTCAATTTGATTGGCTGATACTGTCCTAATAGATTTCTGTATTGAGTCAATTTCAATTACCTCCCCTTACGCCATTGACCTAATAAAAAATTGTTCATTTTTGGTTACGTCCCTTTGTATTTTTAAGATTGCAACTGCAATGTTGGCCTGTCACTTGTAAACTTTGTAAGGAATATTTACATTTAAAAAGTGTACCATAGTAATAACCGCAGTTCTCCTAAACAGTGGAGAATTATACATATTTGAAGGATGTGAAAGTTCCAGGCATTTCTCTTCCCTACGCAGAGTTGTTGATTTCACCAAGATTTCACAGAGATTGCCGTTTACCGGGTATTTTGAAATGTAATGATTGAACATGATTCCTGGGTTTGTACATTCTGCCAATGATAAATTAACATGCATGGGTCATGTAAAGAAAACCAAGCGAAACCATAAAATTATCCGTCATGGCCAATCCACCCAAGGACAAGGAATTTTGAGAATGACAGTCAAAATATTGTTTCATTATTTCACTTTTTGTGTGTTGCTGTAATTTTAATAACACTTATGCCTCAAAGATGAATTGTCGTCTAAAGACAGAACATAACAGCTCCAGTTGGCTTTGCTGTTGACTGACCACAATTTATAACCTGATGTGCTGTAAGTAAAATAATAAATAACTTGAGCTTATTTTAGTGTAACTGGTTTGAATTCTGAACAGTATCAGTTAGTTAGCTTCAAAGACCCTTCAACAGTGTATTGTCCATGTTGTTGTGCAATGNNTTGAACTTGCCATCTTGCGCTGGGATTTAATCATTCATGAGAAGGAACAATATTATTTGTGGTTTTCGTCATTAAATTTTATTGCTTTTTCATATGTAACAATGGAATACTTTGGGAAAAAAAAACAAGTTAGGATGTGATTTCAATATCAAAATCAATTACGTGTATTCTTATAGTACAACGTGGTATTGTCATAATACAGAATTTATTAGGAATCACAAAAAAGTAACAGGGTGTGGATTGTCTTTCTTTGGGAAATCAGGATAAATTCGTTACACAGTGCTGAATTGTCCTAATACCGAATTTATCCGATCAATAAAATTCATATGAATTTAATTGACCCGATAAATTTCGGTATTAGGACAATTCCACACTGTGTAACTAATAATATCATCCAAATTAAAAATATAAACGCTGCCCAAAATCATAATATATCAAACCCAATTATAAACTACAAAAACTTCATTTTCAGTATCAAACTCTGTAAATTAATATATCCTTATCCAAATTAAAAATGTAAACCTGGCCCCAAATCGTAATAAATCAAACCCGATTATAAACTACAAAAACTTCCATTTTCGGTATCATATTTACTTAGTATAGCAGCATGTATATTATTCTATTTTGTACAAACATGTTAGTACTGAAGATAATAAGAAGTTACTAATACCAAACAAATCCATATTAATTTGCGTATTTGTGAAGAAAGATAACTTTTACCTGTAAAATGTTCATCATCTATAATTAGTACAACACAATATGTATTCTATCAGAACACATAGAATTTTAATGGAATTATCAAAATTTGACAATTAACCATGCAAAAATTAATACTGTATAAACAAGGTAGTGTTCAAGTACTTAAGGTTTCAAAAAAAAATATCTATTTTTAAATATTTTTCTATCTGTGATAAAGGGAATGATTGTCAGGTTGTGCAATTTGATAAAGGTAGAATGATAACACGGTTGTGAGATTTGATAAAGTTGGTATGATCTTCAGTTTATGAGATTTGATAAAGGTTGTATGATCTTTAGGCTTTGAGATTTGATAAAGGAGGTATGATTGTTGTGTTGTGAGATTTGTGCTATTAACAGAACATGGATTTCAAAGGCATTGAAAAGATTTATAAACTGACTCTGGGTTTTCTATGAAGAAACCTCTGCAACATTTGAACCAGCTCCGATGGAACTGAACCTCAAAAATGCTGAAAATCTGCACTTGGAAAAAAATCCAAAGAAAATCAAATGACTGCTTCATAACAAAAAAGTAAATTCAAATAATTTATTGTGAAATAAGAGAATTGATTCGATACACTCAAAGAGAGTAAAATTTATTAAACATGAATTAAAAAAAATCCTGGGTTATTCCATGTTTAACTGAGGGCTGTTCCAGCAAAACATATGGGACGGGGGGAAGGCACTTTCAAATTGCTGCTATGGGTGGTCGTTACAAATTGAAGTCAGAATTCATAAGTAAATATAAAATTCCTATATTGCATCTATNAAAAAAATGGATGTTTATTATTAATAATCTAATTCATGTGCTATTGATAGCCCATTTCAGGTATTAACAAATACTGATGCAGGGAATCCACGTAGTAATTTTCTTCTGTCCATGCTATCTTTGAAAATATAGCAACACAGTAATTATTTGATTCACAGTAAAGGATTTTGCAAAAAAATTAAGCACTAAATATTTTGATGGGCAGCATAAAGCTCATTTTTTAACTCCGAAGCCGTAGGCTGAGAGTTGTTAAAACCATCAGAGAAAGTCACATGAAGCTTCAGGCCTATTAACATATTTGAAAAGCTACATGCTTCCAATCAAAATATAGTGCGTAAATTTCTTTCAAAATCCTTCTTTTTGTAAGTCAAATATTGACGGTGTTGCTATATAGAATTGATATTAACATACAGTACATAAATATTCACAGTATCTACGTCCCTATCTCTTGGAATAAATCCAGTCATACTGTCGTGTAGAACTTTGTAAAAGATGAAAAAAACATTTGTTTACCTGTGTCATGTGTATTAATAGCAATGGAATCAACACATGTACGAAATCACACATTCCGATTATTTTCATGTATAGTATTATGGAATAACTTAAATTGTATCTTCTGTTCGTGTTTGTCCAATCAGTTCTCAAATCGTCCAATGTATTTGTTTACCTCGAGTGGCTATTTAGCACATGAGTTGAAGTGGACACCCAAACGAAAATCACCCATTTTGATCATATTCACGTGATTATGGAATTGCCTGTGATTTTTTATTAACTTTTGAAAATTGTACTTTCTATTCCCCTTGATCAAATCAGTTCTCCAAGGCCAATAAAGCATATTAATTCATTATTTTCTATGCAGCAGTTCTTTGGATGACTGTGAAGTTTTGCCACATGTAGATTTTCAGGGCTTTCGAGTTTCAGCTCCATCGGAGCTTTGATTAATAAATGTTAATAGGCAGGTGTTCTCCTGACATATCTCAGATGGTTTTATGAAGTCTTCAGCCACTCTGTGTTAAAAATGTAAAGGAGTATACTTTATTTTCAAATCTTATACCACTACCTCATTAATTATCACTTTTTTGGCCATATTAAGTTCTCTACTTTATTAAATCTTTCAGAAAGCTTATTTTATAAACTAAATTTTTATCACTTTTTATAACAATTTATTCGTCAAAGACTATGTTTGATTTCTTCACTAGAAATTCGCTAAAATCACCCAAAAACATAATCTCTGCAAATTTTATTATTCTGAAACTGTATTAACTTCATTCTTAGACTGAAATAACGTATTTGATTCATAAACTTCTACCAGCTTTTTATTCCGGATAGCTCAGATCACAAGGGGATACGTCAAGTGACTTTCCTACCTGTATTTTATCTTTGCTACTAAATATAGGCATAGTAAACCTTCTGTTCTTTGGTTTTTGGTGACTTCTAGGATATACAACTAATACATCATGCCACCTGTAATTATATTATTTAATTAAGTTAATTTTTAAATATAGTTTTAATTTCTTCACAGTATATTTGAAAGGGGAGGTAATTAAACATGCTACAAAACACTACTGTTATCAATTATATTTTGTGTGAAAAAAAGAGCAAAGGAACAATTATACTGGATGCCACTAAAGGTAGTTCAGGGACATAAAAACAAAAAGATAGATTTTTCTTATTTTACTGTGATTGAATATGTATTCAATTGAATATGTATTAAATACACTTCAAAATTGTATGAAAAAATAAAAAGGTCACCAAACTCTTATCTCCAGGAGAAGCTTCTGAAAATAGCAAGATTTTGACCTTTTCTAATATACATTATATATAAAAAAGAAAACAATTTTTGGATTTTTTATATGAATAAAAGGATAAGTTTTTGGTGAAAATGTAGCACGAAGTGTGATACAGAAATCACTTAAGTAATAGGTGTCACCAGTCATATTTTTAAAAAGTCATGAAAATGTGATTTTCCTTTAATATTTTTATATAATTATCTCCTTTTAATAAATTATGAGTTTCTCAGAAAGTGACATATTTTGCACCATTGAAGCATAAATATTACTTAGTTTATTTTATTTATTATAAATATTGGAACTATTCAAAATCATTTTTACAACAATTTAATTGCAATTTCAATTTTCATCAGATGCACAAGATGGATGCTCAGTTTTAGACACCTGATCTACCTTTATTTCTGAATAAGAAACAAAACCTAAATTACCTATAAATGTATTAAATTCGGATGTATGAAACAATGTAAATTATGACCAAATTTTCTCTATGATCTCAAAACATCACTGTTTTCAGCTTATAATTGGTAGCCCACTATATTTAATTTTTGTTTGTAATAAACTTTGTCAAAGAATGAAATTAAGATAAAATCCTACCTTAAAAGTATCATGATTGAACTACCTTCATAAGCAAGTAGATATAACCGTAAAAAGGCAAGAATTATCCACACATTTTTACCCAAGAAAGGATTTAGTGGTTTGGGGGGGTGGATTATACAACCCTATATGACTTGAGGATTTAGCCAAGCTCCTGAAGATCGATTGTTAGTCCCTGTTCAAACCAAACAGACTGTTCTTAACAATTATGGATCTAATTAAATATATTGGTTTGAATTGCAAAGTGCCTTACAGTAATAAAAAGAATGGGTCTTTCCTCCAAAAATGCTATTTTGATGTCAGAACACGAATATTTTTATTAGCCGCCATTACTGTCAACAAACCACATGATCGCTAAAGTGTTGATTTTGGTGACAATGAGCTATTCATATTATATTGCCTCTGACAATATTTAATGTGCTAAAGATGCAAAAATATAGGATTAACATGATTAAGTGGCTTATTATTTCATTCCAGAACAGTTTATAGGGAATGGAAGACTTAGAAACATCAAATTAAATGTAAAATATACACAGATATGAAGGTCCGCACCAAACCCGTTCCGATTTTCCATCATACTTGAACTTCCTGATTGATGAAACAATGTTATTTTTCTTCAAATTTTGTCATGTTAGAGCCTTTTTATCATTAAATACTTTCAGAAAAGGCTTCAGATATAGTAAATAAAGACTTGTGCATTTGATAAACAATGAAAATACCTATTTACAGGTACAAAATAACTAAGATCATACCAATCTCCACATAGACTTTGTTGGCTAAGGTCCCAGCGTATTAAACATACCAAAAGTTTTTTCCCTAGATTTTAAGGCCAAAAAGGCCCTGCTGATCACACACAAATGTGGATAATACAGGGCTTTTTATGGTATATTTTTTTCTTATTATGAGACTGACAATCAGGATTTAATCATTATTGTTCGAATTTCACATTAGATATCCTACCACATTATTTCCTCTTTAGAGTTAGCTTTAATATATGTTGTTCTTTCTGGTGTGATAACAGCCAGAGAATAAGGATGGGTTGTCAACTTCTCTGCATCTTTTACATCTGTACATTTGTTCATATCCACTACCTGTTGGGGTACAGTTTCAGGCTGCAAGACAAAAAAGCTTCGTGATATTTTGAGGATTTTAAAATAATGACAAAGGTCACTTTGAATAATCTCCCTTTGCATACTTTGTTTAAATGAAACAAAAATAACATACTACTAGTTAAACTGTAACTTAATCTGTGATATGCCTCAAACTTTACAGTTTTTTTTTTTGAATAAAAGAATTTAAGGGCCAAAGTTTAACTTCACCTAGCTAATCAAGAGTCTAGTGCAATAATCTTAAGATTATTATCATTTTTTAGACATTGTTCATGCAGTTTTGATTTCAGTGTTAAAGCTAACTCTGGTTATCTTAAAAGCTGAGGAGACCATAAATTTGACTATGCTGAAGAGACACTAGTAGCCAGAAGGCCATATACAGAAACTAAATTTAAGGCAAGTTCAGTATAATTCGGTATTTAGTTATTCAAAATAAAAAACAGTTGTTGAGAACAAAAGTAAAAACAAGGAAGAGTAAAAAAAACAAATGTGAAAGTTGTGCGTTCCAGTAACAAATTTATAATTGTCTGGATTCTGTATGTGTGTGTTGATATTTGTACATGTATTTTGTTGAAAGTTTTGAAGAATAATAAATTAGTATATTTTATATGTGTGTGTTGTTCTATAAAGGTAACATACATGGAAGGGAGATAAGCACAAAAGAGAACAGATAAACTGAATATCAGTACACATTTCAAACAAACAGAACTTCAAATTGCAACTTTGCTGTGATTTTTTTCCTGCTATCGTCACAATGTGAGCAGATGGGTATGTCAAAATATTTTATTGCAAAAATCTTTTCACTACGTTGTTATGAGGACTTACATCTTCATCCACACAGTATGAAAGTTCTCCATCATCATAGAGGCGAAAAAACCTACGCTGCCATCTCTGAAAAAAAATTAAGTATGAAAATGAAAGATACATAGACATGTATCACCTAGTTAAATTTTGATTACAAAATCAGCTGTTTAGCATTATACATCATGATAACAGGCATGTTTATCTGTGGGAACCGATGAGACATCAATTATAATGTTTTCTACAGATGTTAAAAAAATAAAGACAATCTTGCTCATTGCTGGTGTTTTTCTTGTGTTTTGCCATGGATGATGGTAATTTCACTTAATAACTTTTTCTGTAAAATCTTTAAGTACATGTACAGGAGTTTGCACACTCCAAAATCCTGTGAAATTTCAAACCCTTCTCTAGGCTGTCTTTATAAATTTGAATCCTCAGAAGTATTTATTACTTATTGGATGTGGTTTGTTTCCATTGATTTATTCACTTTTTCACTTTTTTGGGGCCCTGGGCCATTTAGGGCTTGCTATATGTTGTGAGGTTTCTCACTGTGTTGAAGACTGTGCAGTGAACCCTAAATGCTTTCTTTTGGGTAGTTTTAACCTGGAGATGGGATGTTGTCTCCTTGACATTTACCCCATTTTCTTTCTTTTTCACATTTGTATTTCTCCAGAAAAAGCATTGTAGAAAACAAATGTTTTTCTATGTACTGATGCTGCAGAAAATGTTGAATCCCAAGCACAACTTTAATCTTCCAATTCTTCCCTCCCCCTCCCCATGCTTTATAAGCAAATGTATCCCTTTCTCTGACAGAAACAAACTGAGAAAGGATAACTGGCTTATCTCTACCACAAAATTTTGTATATTACTCATCACATTTACTAAGATATTTTTCATGAAAACTGGGCGTTGAAACCCTGAGAATTATCATAGCATATTTTCTGTATATTTATGTAACTGATATTTCCTTTTTATTGTACATTTAAAATTTCATAGATAGTTAATGTTCAATGAAACATTTTATTGTTAAAATGCTTCATTTCCTTCCAAACCTAATGTATTCATTTGTAAAATTCCTTTTAAATATTGACAATACATTTACAAGCTTTTAACATACAAGGCAGTGATACTTACCCGCGATTTATCTAATGGGTTACTGAAATCATAATCTGGAGCAACAAATAAGTAGCCACATTTACAAACTTTTCTCAGGGCCTGAAAAATATTCAATTTTTGAAAAATTAGAAATAATACAACTGAACTTATACAATACATAATAATGTTCAAATTTTAGATTTATACACATAATCCCACAAAACTACCGAAGTGTTCATATTCAATAAGTACAAATCAAATGATATTGTAAATACATGTACATGTAATGGAAAACATAAAGATAGGCCTGGCCTATTTAAAAATTTATATATACTGTGCATGCTTGTTTAAAGTGGGGAATTTTTGTTTTTGGGTGTAAAAAATTGACTTCATCTTAACCAAAGATTATAAGATGTCCTTATTTTTGTTTATGTTTGAATATTGATAAATTTGGATGTATTGTTGTATAACTAGCTGTAATGATTTCAATATATGGTACAACAAAATTATAATCTGTATAAATCCTTGAGATGTTCCATGAAAGAAATAAGTTAGTTACAAGAAAGCAGGAGTATTTCACTCAAGTTAAAGATAGGGCAATATTTTTAAATCATAACAATCTCAATAAATCTAAATTGGAAAAAGGGGGGGGGGGGGGGGG
>MJUU01044167.1:15777-44107 GCA_002080025.1 Modiolus philippinarum | reverse complement strand
CTGAAGTTATCAATCAGCAAGAGTTATAAAGTTGTGCGCACTTAAACAAACTGACTGCTTAGAATTGGAAAATTTTGTAAGTTAAATAAATCATTTTCAATGTACTTCAAGGTACTCGTCTTGATAAGTTGGACTTTTTTCTAGTTTGATTTTTACTCTGAGTCTTTTTGAGTATTTATTTTTTAGCCATTCACCACACATAGGGGGAGGGTTTGGATCCAAGAAAAACAAGTTTAACCCCACCGCAATTTTTGCGCCTGTCCCAAGTCAGGAATATGTTGGTCATTGGCTTGTCCTTGTCTTCTTATAAAATTTTACTTTCTTGATATTTGGGTTATTGGATGTGGTTTGTTTCCATTGATTAATTCACTTTTTTACCTTTTTGGGGCCATTTAGGGCTTACTATATGGTGTGAAGTTCCACACTGTGTTGAAGACCGTACGGTGACTTCTAGATGCTTTGTTTTGGGCCGTTTTAACCTGGATATGGGATGTTGTCTCCTTGACATTTACCCCATTTCCTTTTTTTTTCATATTACGGTGGTTATGGTGACTTTTCGTCTTCTTGTCCCTTGTGATAGTTTTTTTTTCTTTTTCATATCTCGATTTGTTGATTAAAAGTGCACAGTTTTGCTCTGATGTCAATTTACTTTCAAATCAGAATTTGAATCTTAATTTATGAACAAACTACAAAAGTATTAATGACATCGAAAAACACATTTACTTGGCCCAGATTTTCTAACCAACTGTAATGTCCCCATAAAACATTAATAAACCAAAAATGTTCAAAAANTTTTTTACCTTTTTGGGGCCATTTAGGGCTTACTATATGGTGTGAGGTTCCTCACTGTGTTGAAGACCGTACGGTGACCCCTAGATGCTTTGTTTGGGGTCGTTTTAACCTGGATATGGGATGTTGTCTCCTTGACATTTACCCCATTTCCTTTCTTTTTCATATTAAGGTGGTTATGGTGACTTTTTGTCTTCTTGTCCCTTGTGAATTTTTTTTTTTTCTTTTTCTTTTTCATATCTCGATTTGTTGATTTTGCTCTGATGTCAATTTACTTTCAAATCAGAATTTGAATCCTAATTTATGAACAAACTACAAAAGTATTAATGACAGCGAAAAACACATTTACTTGGCCCAGATTTTCTAACCAACTGTAATGTCCCCATAAAACATTAATAAACCAAAAATGTTCAAAAACAAAATTGGGCAATTCATTTTTTTATTATTTTTTAAATTCTAAAGAACATAAAAAGCATACATGCCCTGTTTAACACAAATTTCACCTGTACTAATATATCACATTTCAAACATTTGTAACCTTGTACATGTCAAGATAATTACCTATATGTTTAAAATTTTCCATGCTGATTTTCAATGACTGAATGTCAGTTATCTTATCTCTCTAGTGTAGGTAAATAGCTGTGTAATCATGATCGTTATCAACATGATCAAACACTCAAATATATGCATATTTTACTTATACAGTAGTCTATGTCTATAGATTTACATGTTAAACAATAAAAACATTTTTATTACAGGGGATTTCCTATTCCAGTGTTATAGTTCAACAAAATTTACCTCAGACAGGACTTTTTCCCTCAACAAAATTACCTTTTCTTATTTTGTTTTTGAAACAAAATCACTGAACATTTTGTTCTTCAACGAGTGAAAATCATTGGCAGACCCCCCTTTTTTCTGGACAATCATGTATTTTTTAATGAATATCCTGATTTTTTTCAAAGAAATACACCAAAAAATTTTTGTGCCTCACTCTGCAAAATTTCCCATCATTTCCAATTGGAACCCCCCTTTTCTCATTGCCTGGATCTGCACCTGAAAATGCAAAACTGCAAACATGTTTTAATAACCCTGCAAAACTTTCTAAGCTACATGTAATGTAACTGTGTTTAAGGAAACTGTCATTATCAAAGATGATTCCTCCTTAAATCGTACAATGTACAGGCGTCACTTGTTTATTGTAGTCTCTTTGTATATTTACTCCATATTCCAAAAATTCATATCTTAATAATATTTTGACATGACATTTGAAGAGAAAATGAAATAAATGCCATGTTCAGATTAATCACTCAGTTTAATGATATAGCTCCCTCATAGGAGATTTCACCAGTAACAGGCATTTTTAATATGCTGGGTACATGTTTATTTACAATAAATTTTACATGTACATTTTGTACATGTCAAATATTAACCCTTTTCCAGAACATAACCACGCATAACAAACAGATGGACCTATTCTGATAATGAAGAGGCTTGTTTAGGGGAGGTCCCAATATCCCGTATCCCAGTAAGTCTGGACGAAAGTATCCCTTTGAAAATTGAAGACATCCCATTAATTATTGAAATATCCCGTTTTCCATAGTCAAAATATCCCATATCCCAGTACTTTTTGTCTCAAATATCCCATATCCCATTAACAAAAGTGGCAAATATCCCATATACCAATATACCCTAAACAAGCCTCAATGAATGTTGTTATTTTGGTTCAAATCCCTTGATAATTTTCTAGCAGTTCATAAACTGATAAATTCTCAAAAATGCATATTTTACCAAACATCTAATTTCACATGTACTAGTATCTAATATATTGTTTACATGTAAGTGTCCTGACGAGGTAGTATACATGTAACAGACAATAAAAGGAAATATAATTACACAATATTATATACATACAAACATCTACTACATTGTATATGTCAAAATCTTTGTAAGACATTTATATTGTTATTCTTCACCTATCAAGCTATTATTTACGGGTGAATAATCAAAATTATAATTCATAAAGAAATATTAAAACTGGGTCAGTAATGATACTTAAAAATAACAAGGATCTGAGAAAAAGGATTTTTAAGCTGGCATAATTATATCAAAGTGAATATCCATGTCTACTTATCAATCACTACCTCCCTAGGGCAGTGGTCACAGTTACTCACCTATCTACTTACTAACATTGAAATAGTTGTGGGTACAGTGGTATGAATAGTTTACATTATATTGAGGAATATTATGAATATAAATATGATTAATATTTTTGGAATCTATCAAAACATACAAAACATTTCACTGTTCATATGGATTTATAAGGTCATTGACATCAATAAAATAGTTCGTTTTCACATTTATTATAATACATTAGTCATTTTGGTGAGTGAAAACTCCATCACTCTTCACTTCATGTATAAGAATCAAGTTAAACATCATTTACTCTATGATACATTTATCAATTGTGGAAACTAAAATTCTAGAATTTTGAAAAAATTAAATATGAAATGTGACATTTAGGGACTTTGTATGAAAATATTAAGAAAATAACTCAATCACAACAATCAATGCTACCACCTTGATCATTGCAGATTATTTTTTTTTTTTTTGGCCCTTTGTCCTTTGGATTTGTTCCTGACATTTTTGTTTTTACCCTTATTTGACATTGTCTTGAAATGTTTCAATACAAATATATTCAGCAACTATATGGGATGATAAGCAAAAAGATATTACAGAGGCTCACTCATCACATTTTACACGTAGAATTTGTGTCAGATTTTGGAACTCCTCTGGTTTCTCCAGTTCACTGGCTTATAAAGAATTGAGCTTTTTATTTCATGAATGTCTTTTATAGGTAAAATTAAGACATACGACAAGTTTACATAAAATTCTTGATATAACTTTCTAGCCTTTAGACAAAAAATAGCCTTGAAGTTGGGAAAATCCATAGAAATCCAGTTCCTGTCAAATTTTTAATGTCTTGTATCTCCATTAAAAGCAAATGAACCTATTTATTTCTTTTTTTCCTTAAGTCTATAAGGCTTAATCAATTTAATAGTGTTTCCTGCAGCTTTTGAAAAGGGCATGGTAACTTTCTCCCTTTAGGACACATAAAGTGCGATCAATTACACTGTTAGGGCACCTTTAAAGTGAATGCCCATTTTCGCAATGTAGTAAACAACATTACATATTTACTTAATAAATATACAGCTGATGTCTGCAATATAAAAGACAGCACAGTACAATACACCTGCAGCATGTAAAAAAGATGTGTAAATGGACCCCTGCTGATACATAATGACTGACTATGACTTATAGACATTTTAAAGATAGGTCAATTGCAAGATGATGCTACCAGTTCTCAGATTCAGTTCTGTAAACCATTCCCCTTCATGAGCTTTATCTCCATTATGAGTGATAAACCTGTGGCTTAGAAAATTGCATCAAGTGCTAATTTGAATTGGAGCCAAACTTGCCATATTTTCCTAATTCTATAAAAAATGTTTTGCAAAGTAAAAAACAAATGATGCTTTAAAACCTTTTTAAGCTTTTTAATTTGAAACCAAATTATTTTTCCTTTTAATTGATTAATACAAATGTAACTGTAAATAAAATTATAAAAAATAAAATACCACAAGTTAAAGGCAAATTTTAAAGGGAAATAACTCACTTCTCAAAAAACGTGATCTGTAAAAAAAATTCATTTTTTCATTGCAATTTACGGAGTGTTTTTAAGAAAATTTTAATGAAAAAAAGATTTGAAGTCTCAAAAGAATAATGATTATGAGAAATTGACATAAAATTGTGATACAGGTAAGCAGTTTATCTCTGACTGACAGGTGGTAATTTATAACTCATGTAAACAAAAGTGCCGACGATATTTGTTTACGATTGAATTAATCCTTTAATTAGTATGACAGGCATAATTAAATTTAATTAGTATGACAGGCATAATTAAACTATTATTTTGAACAAACAGAATAAACTAACAAAGGAAATGAACATCATACTTCAATTTTTGGTAATTTTCAAAAGAAAAACATACAGTTCCAGTTAATTTACGGCAGGGCACAGATATTGAAAAAGGGCAGGGCGCCAAAAATGAAAATAAAAAAGGGCAGGGCGTCAATAAAAAGCGGCAGGGGGTCACTGCACGCCAAAATCTGCTGCAGGAAACACTATTTAAATAGGTTTCATGAAATCCTTGACATAGACAACATCAGGAGTGCAACTCCTTAAGTGAGTTTTCTTTTTCTGAAAATTACCTTTTCCTTTCAAACATGTCAGAATTTTGAATACTCATTCATTTGCATGCATATTTTTACTGCAGTTCAACTGAAATAACAGATATTCTCCTCAGAAATTACTTCCCTTTTCCTCATTCACTACACTGAAACCGGGGTTAAATATTCAAACACTGTTTAATGCCTGTGTCACACTGCACCACGACCATGAAGACCTTACTACAACCTTAGGGGTGTAACGATACACCTACCTCACGGTTCGATACGTATCACGATACAAGGGCTACGGTTCGATGCGTTTCGATTCGATTCATTCTTGCGTCATTTTTATCAATGACAGCTAGGAAGATGAAAATATTTATTCTATGATGTGTTTATAATTAATGTTAACTACTTTAAATGTAAATTGTACCAGTTGGTTTAGCATTTTTCAGTGTTGAAGTAATCCAGTGATTTGTTTGCTCCAACAACTATAGTTCTAATACTTAAAACTAATCTCAGATCTTTATTATTTAGGCCAAATAAAAAAATAGGTGTGGTTCCGGTCACCCGACCGACCCTATTTTTTCCTGCCGACCCTAGACTTTTTTCACCCAAATAAAACGACCGACCCTAGTTTTTATGACCACTTTTGACTGACAAAGCTTAAGTAGAGATCAGCGGCAAGATCGTAGTTATTTTGAAACTGTAAATTGGTATTATCATAGTTTATCAACTATTTACTTTATCGGAACCTTTTTATGAAGTATTTGATGAGAAACGAGCTCAAACGCCGCGAAAATTGAAGTTATTTCCTATCAGGAAGTTTTCGTGCAATCATAAATTCGGAAAAGTTTGGCGCGGACTGTCGTATCCGTATTTATTTCACATGTTATTTAATATTTCAGAGGCTTCAAAGCCTATTAAACTGTTGTGGGATAAATTTAAAGGAGACTTAAACCTCTTCTTTTACATCTATTGTCACTTAGTCAATGTGATATAAATAGCATATTGTCAGCTATATCGACACTTTACCGATCACATGGTTTGTTGACATCCTCAAAAGTTACGGCGGCTAATGAAATATTCGAGATTATGATATGAAAATATAAATTTTGGTGGAAATAACATTCTCTTTATAACTGTTAGGAATGTTGCACTTCATAACAACCTATAGTATTTATCAAGTCACATAGTGTTAAGAACGATTGTTTGGCTTGAACTGAGACTAAAAATCGATCATCTGGGAACTTGGACAAATCCTTAAGTATCCATATCACTTTTAGGATAAAAATGTGGGGATAATACATGGTTTTATATCATAGGTTACAATGCATTTACATGTTAAGTATTATATATGATTTAAAAAAACAAAATACCGACCTACCGACCCTATTTTTTTCAGAGGGGTGACCGGAACCACACCTATTTTTTTATTTGGCCTTAGTGATTTTTAGCAAACTCAAACTGGAAGTGTAAGAAAATCTAAATTATTGTAAATAATCCTCTCTGTTCAAAAGATGTCTGAGATATATAAGCTCTGAACGTTCTTTATTTGAAGCAAACAAAAAAACTACGGTCGGCAAGGCGGATCTTTTTACACACCCGTAGTTGGTTTTGTTCGTTACTGCGCTTTAGCGGTAATTAGTCATACCGCTAAAACCGGAAGTTTACATTAGAGTTGTTTCCTCCAACAAAACGAAGATTTTCGGCTCATGTTGCCAACTTCTCGTGAATATTTTGACGTATATAGTTAGCGGTTACATACATAGGCACGTTTATAGTGGAAAAATGTTATTTGCGTTGACTACACAGTCTGTGCCAAAAACTTTTTCATTCACTAGCCCTAAGGGGCTAGTAACGTCCCCTGTTGTACTAGCCCGAACTCAATGTCACTAGCCCTTATAGAAGATTCTTTGTTAATAAGGTACAATTTTAACTAGCCCACCGGGCTAGTGACTTCAAATTTTTACTAGCCCGAGACTGATTTTACTTGTCTCGGGCGTAGGGCTAGTGGCTAAAGGCACAGACTGACTACACTGCAATCACAGGTCATTTTGTCTGCGGTTGAGTCGTTAGCTTTCGTTTGTAACATACTGAACATTCCGGATCGAAACCGAATCGAAATACAGGTTTAAAGAACCGAAAATTGAACCGAACAAAAAAATCGCAGTTCATCGATACTTCGGTGAATCGTTACCCCCTATACAACCTGCAAGATTTTAAGGTCGTGGTACATTGGGCAGAATTTTGACATTTCTACGATGTAACCAAGACCAAACTACAATCATACCGCAAACCGACTACGAACTCATTACGACTTAGCAACGACTTCACTACGACCATGAAATCCTTACTGCGACATTTCGACGACTATCCCGACTGCATCACGACTTTACTACCATATCATCCCGCCGAAACCACGATTCTATCACATTGTTACTATGTTTCTACGACGATGTCATCACCATCTTGACCGGCATAGTTGATATAAATACATTACAGTAGTCCCTCTATTATAAGACCACCCCTACTGCAAAGCAAATGTGTAGTCTGTGCCTTTAGCCACTAGCCCTATGCCCAAGACTAGTAAAATCAGTCTCGGGCTAGTAAAAATAAGAAGTCACACAAATTTTTATTCAAAATTGTAGAGGGAGGAGGTACTACAAGTTTGAATGAAAAATGTGCATATGGTTAGGATAACAAAAACATTGAGTTATAATATTATTAGAAAATAGATTTCTTGGCAATGGCAGCATAATTGATATTTAAAATATTACAGAATGATTATGTATAAAGGAATGTATAGGCATAATACAGGACATAACATTTCTTATATCATTTACATATCAGCCATTAAATAAATGTGTAATAATATCACAAAACTTTCGGTCGTCTATTACCTTGTTATTTTCGAGCGCTTCTGCTGAATGGTGTTCCTTGGCTCCAAAGCAACTCTGGCACTTCAGTTTGTTGAAAATATTTGGTTCAAATTTCCTGCACTTTAAAGCCATGACAGTTTGTTTACATTACAATCCGGTGCTTTATACGCTTATTTTCATGTGTATCTTTCATAATTAATAATGAAACCATCCCGTTAAGTGAAAATGTTTTTCCCACCCACATCAAAACAATCGCAATCGTAGCTGAATTACATTTTAACGAAATATTTATCTTCAACAGGTCTAATGAACAGGTGTGGAACTGTCAACACGCGTAGGAATCCATGACACTGACCGGAAGTTGCCATGATGGGTAATGCAAAGTGAAAACCAGGATTCTGAAAAGGGTTCTTATGGGTCGTATGATGACATGGATTTATTCCTCTGATTTATAATTCATTTAGTTAATTTAATTCATTAACTGCCTTTTAAGCGACGAAAAGATATCGTTTTTAATGAGGTTATCTTTGTAAGTCAAAATAGTATGCCGGGTATTCGAGCAAACCCGTTAAAACATTTAATTTGTAATTAACAGATATATTTAATGCATTTTTTATTGTATTGCCTCTGCTGACTTAAATAAAAAAAATGCCACAGACGTAATATTTCACTCATCAGCCATACAAGTGTTTCTGAGTGAGATAACCTAACGCCCTCGCGAGGAAGTTGTGTCAACGTATATTTGTAAAGCCTAACAGAAATTCCTTTGGAAGAAATGGATCTCCTTTAGTTGGCGATCGCAATTCTGGAATACGAGAATTGTTAACCATTCTGGAACAAAAATTTATTCCAGAATGTTAATTTTTTTTTCTAACAATTCTGGCACATTATGATATTCCAGAATTGTTACAAGATTGAATCTGAATATTAATAATCCCTATTATCTAGACATTTTTATGAGAGATAAATAGGGCAATGTAGGGTTGTAACTTGTATTTCTATTATACATTTCACGGAAATTACAGATAAAACATTGGTTATTTAACAACTATATTCTTTTTGAAATATGTTGGTCGCTCTGAAAATGGCATTTTGTTATAAATATCTACCTCTGAATCATATATATTCAAATGTCTCTACTGTCAACCAATTACTCGTGATATATGATATTATTATGAAAAATCTAGATATGGGAAAAGATGTAAGGTTTATATTTTGTGATGTATCTAAAGCATTTGACCGTGTTTGGCATCGTGGCCTTTTATATAAATTAAGAAAATATGGAATTAGTGGCAACTTATTGACTTGGTTCGGAAGTTACTTATCTGATCGGAAACAGAGAGTTTGTATGAATGGTTATTGCTCTGGTTGGAATTCGGTTAATGCTGGGGTCCCTCAAGGATCAATACTTGGCCCATATTTGTTTTTAATATATATTTTAATGATATTGTTGATGTAGTCTCGAATGAAATGAAACTGTTTGCAGACGACACATCTCTTTATTGTATCGTAGATGATCCTTATGAATCAGCTAAATCTTTAAATTTAGATCTTGATAGTCTTAGTACATGGGCAAGTGACTGGGGTGTCACATTCAATGCTACAAAAACTAAGTCTATGTCATTTACTAAAAGAAATGAAGTAAATAACCCTCCTTTGTATATGAATGATGTTGTACTAGAAGATACTTCCAATCATAAGCATCTAGGTTTAAACTTTAATATAAATGGATCTTGGAAAGATCATATTACTGAAATCTACACTAAAGCATGTTCTCGCCTCCATATCTTGCGTATGTTAAAATATAATCTTGATAGAAACTCTTTAGAAAAACTCTATTTTGGTTTTATTAGACCTATTCTGGAATATGGAGGTGTAGTATGGGATAATTGTACAAAACAACAGTCTGATCTTCTTGAATCTGTACAGTATGAAGCAGCAAGAATAGTTTCTGGTATGAGAAAGGGTACATCTAGGGTAAAACTCTACAAAGAACTTGGATGGGACTCCCTGCATAACCGAAGGAGAAAACAAAAACTTATCTTAATGTTCAAGGCAATGCAGGGAGATCTGCCAAAGTACATTTTTCCTATTCTATTCCTGAACCAAACTATAACTTGAGAAATCCAAGGTTATTCACTACCCCGAACTGTCGAACCAGGTCATATAAGGATAGTTTCTTTCCTACAGTCTTAGATTCATGGAATAAACTAGATGATAGTATCAGGAATATCCAGTCACTATCTCAATTTAAGAATAAACTTAATGAAGATATCGATCAAATTCCTAGCTATTTTTCCTTCGGTTCTCGTCCCCAAAATATTTATCACTGCCAGCTTCGAAATGAAATTAGCAACTTAAACCATCACTTGTATCAGTCTCATCTATCTGATAGCTCACAATGTGCTTGTGGGGATGAAACTGAGGACAATTATCACTATTTTTATGTCTGTCCTCGTTTTATTTTACAGCGAACACACCTTTTTCATTCACTTAGTAAATTTCAAGCCTTTATAAATACAGATACTTTACTAAACGGGTCTTCAGATTTAACCATTGAGGAGAATATTGAAATATTTAAGGCAGTCCAACATTTTATATCTACTAGTAAAAGGTTTACATGATTTGAAAGATATGTCATGGTCTTAAGTAGCTCCCCCCTTGTTTTTCTAATTTATATAAATAAAATACTATTTGTTTATTGGAAGCTTATTTAAAGTCTTTTGATGGACCAATTTAGTAAAATTTCCTATTTTCGAAAAATCAATTTACAAACTTGATCAAAATGTTTTAATCTGAATAACTATATCATACTTATTGTGTCATAAACAAACAAATATTATAAATCAGTCTTTCATTTTTTTTTAATATATACAGAATATTGATAAAATCTGTTTACTAATGTATGATATTTTATATGTATTATTATGTAAATTATGTATGTTTATATCTATGATCTATATTGTATGAAGGAGAGGATTTGTATAGACATTGCCTGTAATCCAATCCATTTGTTTATGACAATAACATTTTTTGAATTGAATTGAATTGAATATATTCAAATGCTTAAAGACAAATGATAGACAGTTACAGTAATCAACGCGAGCTTCATTTCGTCCAGTCTTGATTTTCAACTGCCCGCCTTGTTGTCTAAGGTAGTTGTATGTGTCTTTGTGTTCACTAAGCTGTTTCTGGAGTGATTTTCTGTCCAACTGCATTATGAATGAACTTGAGCGATTGCTGCATGGAAAGTGACGTTGTTGCTGTGGGGTCATCTGATAAAGTATCATTGTTGTCATTGTCACTCCGTTCAGTGACTAGTCGTTTGTGGTATTGCCACTCAGATTCAGTTGATAATCTTTGATGTTTTACCGCATGGCCTGATGGTACATCTGCAGCATACTTGACAGCCATTGCCGAGTCATATTTTGTCGAATTTTTACACCACAGTTAGCAAGCAATGTCTCTGGCTTTTGTTGTAGTTTCAATGGTTTGTGTCTTGAGATCTGCCAAGTACTGTGTTGCTCATGCAGGTGGATTTATAATTATATGACAATAATATTAACCATGCCTAATATAGGCATGGCTGTTGGAAAGGGATGGAACAGTGCTGTTACTTGCTGCAGGATTCGATTTGAGATGAAAAATGCTGGGGTGATTGAAATTTATACATTTTTTAGTTTTTTTTTCAGCTTGGGACAATTGAAGACATTATCCCAGTGTTTTATTGATCTCTCTTTTACTAATTAAAGTATGTATATAATATACCCTTTGATCTTTAATCATTGGTATACTTTAATAATTGTTTCATTTATAGTCTTTGATCATGTAAATAGAATTACAATCATAACTAACAATTCTGGAACAACAATCCTTGATTAAATTGTTGACTGAATTAGCATTATTTGAAAATTTTAACAATTCTGGAACAATTCTGGAATAAATTTTTGTTGTAGAATTGTTAACAATGCTGGTATTCCAGAATTGTGATCGCCAACTACAGGAGATCCAGACGGTGGAGCATATCATGCTTACCCTTCTGGTAATACTGATGGAGAGATACTATAATCATATGTCTCTGACTGATGATACTCCCGGTATTAGTGGGAGTACACACTATCAGTGCTTTAGTTTTCATGTTGGTTTGTTTATCACACCATCACATTTCAGTTTTGCCTTCGTTGGTAATGTTTGTGATACCGATTGTCCTTGTTATTGTAAGAATACTTTATAATTCTATATATACAGAAGTTTTTCAAAGTTTTACCTTGGTACTAAAGGGTTAGAGAAGTAACACGTATCATGGATTTCGATTGGTTTGTCTTAGGGTTAGACAATCAGTCAACAAACGCTTTACGCACCATAATTTTAGCTGACTTTGTAACGGGTGCCATGCATGGAGAATATCATGCTTAACTTTCCAGAGCACCTGATGATACCTCAGTTTTAGTATGGGGGTTCACACTGCTAATGCTCTAGTTTTATGGCGTCCTTGTTCTTTTTGTTTATTTGTGTTGTCTTTCACGCTGTCTTACTTCATGTTGGATATCCAACATGAATGGTTTCACAAATTGAGCATTACAGCCCACTAGGGAAGAGTGACCACTCAGTACTAAGTGTTCAGTTTAATTGCTACCTACAAGAAATAAATACGCAAAATGTATTACTATGACAAAGCTGATTCTGTCAAAATGGCACTAGAGTTGGGTGATATAGACTGGCACGAAAAATTTCATAATTTCATAATTTCATAATTTCATTAACCAACAATCAATGACAATGGACTTTTTTTTTTCAAGCACAAAATCATAAAACTTCAAGACAAATATATACCACACAAAACAAAAGGCAAGTCAAATAAAATTAAGGGTATCATGGATTGGATTTTGAAACTTTGAAGGCAAAAGAAAAGGAAATACTAACCGATAATGATATTGAAAAAGCAGAGACCTTATCAGATTTTTTTCAAGCGTGTTTACGCAAGAAGGTGAGGGAGATATACCAAGACTGGAAAAACGTTACAAACAAAATGGGGAACTAAAGATATCAGAAGACTAAGCTTTAAAGAGATTAAAAGAGGTGAATATTAGCAAGTCCCCAGGGCCAAATAATATCCATCCAAGACTCCTACATGTATAACGGCAATATTTAAAAAGGGTAGCAGAAAACAATCATCTAACTATAGACCAGTTAGTCTAACTTGCATCTTATGTGATCGTTAGAAACCACATAGTAAACCATTAAAGAAAATTATTTCTTCAGTGAAAGACAATTCAAGTTTTTATCAGGAAGAACGACAACGTTACAGATAACTGAATACCGAAGTTACTGTGAATTTACTTTCTGCATATGCGCATTTCGACAAATTATGTCTCATCAGTGCAGATAAAATCTAAACGTTTGGAAGACCATCAACTCAAAAATGTTTAAAAACTGATAGAGAACACATAACAGTTGTTACATGCGTTAGAAAAATGGACAAAAATCATGGATGCTGGGGGTTCCATAGAAGCGATCTACTTTGATTTCATGAAAGCCTTTGACACTACACTAATCAGTACACTAGAAAGTTATGGCATATCAGAGGAGACAATCGTATGGGTTAATAAGTCCTTCTTGACAGACCGAAAACAAAGAGTAAGAGTAAATGGCAGCTACTCAAACTTTAGATGTGTAATTAGTGGCATACCACAGGGCTGAGCGTTCTGGGACAATCCTCTTTGTTATTTACATTAATGACCTCGAAAATAATCTAGACTTAGACTGCTATATATTTGTAGATGATACAAAAAATATCCAGACAGATTTTTACAACAGAAGATAAGGAAATCCTCCAAAGCGATGTATACCAAACTAGAGGAATGGTCACACGAGTGGTGATTCCGCTTCCATCTGGACAAATGAAAGGTACTAAAAGTAGGGAAAGCAAGCACACCAAATTATATATACTAAGTGATACCAAACTAGAACACGTAGAGAAAGGAAAAGATATAGGAGTAACAATAGATATCAAACTCTCATTTTAGTCACACATGAATGAAAAGATAAATAAAGCAAATAGTATAGTAGGTATAAGAACATTTACAAGTCTGGATGAGGAAATATTTACATTGCTGTACAAGGCATTAACGGTAAAACCACACTTAGAATACGCCAATGTAACTTGGTGTCCATATAAAATTAAAGACATAACAACAATTGAAAATGTACAGCGTAGGCCCCTTAGCTAGTACCATCCCTTAGAAACCTAGATTACGAAGCTTAAATTGCCAACCCTCAAATTTAGATGACTACGTGGCAATATGATTGAAACGTATAAGTTAACAACATAAACAGGAATTTATGATGAATCGTTGCCACAAATAAGCGAAATTAATTTAGACACAAGGACAGGGGGTCATAGTAAGAAACTAGTCACTAAAAATTAGATCAAACCTCCTCACCCCCAAAACTGTAAACACTTGGAATCAATTACCGCAGAGAGTATAATTAATGCTCCACGTATCTACTCATACGAAACTGACTGGATAAATAATATGAAACACAATTTTAAGGCTGATACCGGAACCGAACTCAGTCAACAAGAAATTGAAGACATGAATATAGCGGCCTGATGCCAGAGTTCAGAGGAGGACCTATGTAAACCCATGTAAATGAATTGTCGTGATTTTTTTATTTTTGATTACCTCCTTTAACCATTTTTGCTTCGGTATTTCTTTGCCGATGAATACTATGTAATATTTCGGACCTCTGACAGAGCAAGACACTCACAAACGCCAATCCTGGGTAAGGGTTTTAAATTTCCCAATCCAAATAATTAGGATGGAAAATGTTTTGTCAGTTGACTGTCTAGTGAACGGGGTACATCGGAATGGAATCATTTCCTACGGGCCATTGACATTCAATTCTTCGCCAAATATGGTCTACTGAAGACTCGCGCAGTCGATCCTTGTTATAGTTCTTCAGACAGATAATATTACAGGAGCACCGCCGGTCAGCGATCCGCTTCTACAATGAATTTTTTCTGCATAACATCGTCTTTTCTTAGAACTTGACATTCGGCTGTTAGACTCGATTCGGAGGATCCTTTCAGGGATCGCAAGTGCAAATACTTCGTTAGGGGTAGGTAAGTTGCGGTCGAATTATGTTCGGATTTGATGGTGTCTACGGTCGCTTCTTCCAACCATTCTTACTGGTTGCTGACATCGATGACAAAGAAAGGAAACACACCTCGGATCGATTGACACCGTTTGCTGGGTAGGCGTTTTTGTGGAACTCTGTGGTTACTTGAACACTCATAGAATACAAAAATACCCAAGTTGCATAAAAACAGTTAATTTCGTTATGCTGTACACGTGTTTCAAGGAGTAACCTCTCATCAGCAGCATTAAAATCAAATAATATGGAAAGCTATAATCCAAAAGTAGTTGAAAAAAGAAGTACTCATTACCAAAATATCGAAATAGGAGGCCAAATGCGGTACCAAGGACATATACTGAGTGCCATACACGGAATGAAGCCTCAGTATTTTTAAGTGTTTAAAATTTTGATAAAACAGTAAATTTCTATAAAACGCAAGATATAATTTTCATGTCAGACAGACAAGTCTGACTATTGTACTGGTGAACCGGCCCAATGGTTAAAAAAATACCAAAGTTGCATAGAAAGAACCAGTAAAACCATGTTCTGGGTAAAATCATCATTTGTAGTCCATGGAAGTTTAGCTTCTGATGGTAGAATTAAGGATGGAATGGGTGTCCATGGAAGTTTAGCATCTGATGGTAGAATTTAGGATGGAATGGGTGTTTTGCAATTTGTATCTGATCTTTTTCCTGTTTGTTATATGGAATGTGGCGTTGATCCATCGAGGTTGCCCAATCCTGCTTCCGGCAGCCACGCGCCTGAAATGAGTTCCTTTGAGAAAGGCTATAGAATCGTCTCTTGCAAAATTTAACCTTGTTTTTGTTGTCTTTTGCAATTGCAACATTTTTTCCAATGAAGGATTGAGTCGGTGAACGAACTAAACTCATTGCTTAAGGTACTTTGCAGCGTCGTTTACAGTGGTGGCACTCAGCACTGCATCGCACCAGAGTTATTTCGTTTTTCTTCCGTTGTCCTGTTCATAGGTTCAGGCGATCAAATAACAGACCAAGGACTGTCAACATAAACACAACTGAAGACCCTCTACCAAACTTGCTTT
Source organism: Modiolus philippinarum (assembly GCA_002080025.1). Lineage (NCBI taxonomy): Eukaryota > Metazoa > Mollusca > Bivalvia > Mytilida > Modiolidae > Modiolus > Modiolus philippinarum. Next base: position 28,013 of record MJUU01044167.1, on the reverse strand, counting down.
TTCGTAGATATATCCGACACGATATCCTTACATATGTGGCTTTGTTTAGTCCAATGAAGGACAGAGTTATCTTTGTATATGGTGCCTAATGCTCGAAAGATCACCATATCCTTTAGACCTAATGATTGATTGGAACGAAGTTTATCTTAAATGGTATTGATATGAACACAGCTGACTGCCATGGACTGGGGCCAAGGACCGGTTAACCACCGCAGGTTTGGAGGTTTCAATCGTTTTTTTTTATGTCTCATGCATTTGTCATCGTTTGCGCGGTAGGGGTACAAACACTGACGGCCACGTACCCCATAAAATGATACTGTGGTTGCAGTGGTTATGGATTTCTAGCTGGAGAAGAAATTCTAGGTCCCTATTGTAAAATCCTGATGGTCGACATTGCGCATACCTTTCAGCACCACATCTGTTACAGCTCTAACCCGGTTCATATGCTGAATTAATCTTGCTGTGATGTATATACTTCCCTCTTGTGGTTGCTCTACAAGCCTGGTAACCATGGATCTAGAGCATCACACTTTTGCTGGTTCTCCGAAAAAATTGTAGTAATCCATCGCTTATCCCAGACCACATAGAAATCGTCTAGTTTGCATCGGAAGTTTTGGACCGCCTTAATACTAAGATCCATGGTGAAGAAGCCATAGAGTTCAATCCAGAAATGTACAAAGAAAACGTCGAATTGTTACATGATCAAATTGCTGCTATGACCAGAACAGAGACGCTCACAATTCTTATTGTCGTTGGAAGAGGAAATAAATGGAAAATCTCTGAGATCTATTGTTGGAGAGCTTGAAGTAGTCCTGACACATACTGAAGCCTTTGACCTTGTGGTAGCCGTGCATGTTGTATTCGCCATACTTGTCCTGCTCGCTCAGCAAAAAATCGTCGAACACTATGAGATTCTTGTGGTTGATCGAGTTGGCGATGATCAGGCACAGTGTCCACCAGCTTGAAAAAGACACATCGATGAGTGAGTGGGTGCAATCTTCGTTGACAGAGAGCAGCATGCGAATATCCTCCTTCAAGAACATTTTTTTCTTCTGCAGCATCTGGTAGACATTTATAGATGATCATAGTCGAGCCATCCAGGACCCAACACAGGCGCATTTTGTTCTGCAGCGTCGTTTTGCCATCTACCAGTGATAAGGTAGTGAATCTACCACTGAAGGAGGAAGTTATGATTGACCTTCTTTGTTTTTCAATAAAGTCTTAGGAAATGTCTTCGACGTTGAGTTCGGCGTCGGACTCATGAAAAGTCTTATCAACAGAATGCCTGTTGAAATCCATCTGTCCTGCTACAATTTAACTGGTCCATGGGCTTACTTGAAATAGCGCCGCCTGAATGCTTATGGAAACCCCAAGACCTGGCCAAAGCCCCATCAGTCGAGTTGAACCACGATCTCTACTTTGCAAAGCACAAGGACACAGATGTGTGCATCTCCATTTGCGACTGTATGCCATGCGCGACACCATGCCAAACCAACTGGGCATGAATTCTTGGAAACATATTACTGGCACCAAAGTCCCATCTGCAACAGGAAATAAAAATTCGTTTGTCAGACGAACTACCCACACAATTCGGTTCAACACAAGTTCCAGAAGCGGCGGGAAGTGGTGAATGAGATGGATGAGAAATGTACCGCTGACCTTGAAGATATGAATGCCTTCACCTGCGACAACACGGGATAAAAGTTCACCCTGGGCATCACCAGTCCTTAAAAATTACAGATTGGCGTTGTTGCCAAAGGACTAGAAGTGTCATCAGTGCTTAATGTCTTACAAACCGCTTATAGGCCAACGTCGACAAGAAATTTTGGACCAAGGAAGAATTCTACAATAAGAAGGTCAAAAGGTCAAACGGCTATCAAGACCATGAAGTCTGGCTGTACTCCAGCGAGAACGGGGTAACTCGAGTGCGGTCGGCCACTCAAACTTCGCCATGAAAGAGGTGTTAAAGTGCATCTCGTCTAAGTCTACACATGCCTGACAGTGGCAAACTCGTTCGAGATGTTCAACATTACAAAACGCCTTTCCGTCATAATAGCCCATCACCGTGAGGTAAAAAGCAGCACAATGTCTCCTGGGACGTCTAAGGAGACCTGCAATCGAAATTTCATGCTGATGAATCACAAAGAAGAAAAGTGTCTTCAAAAAGTAACACACCACGCTTGATCGAGGAAGTATTAACCAAGTCCTGGGCAAAAAACAACTCGCACATATAGCCTTAGACGTTAACGACGAGGCGATACAGAGATTATTCCACAAGCCTGAACTCCAACGCACTGGCCAGTGTGTCCATCGTATCGAGACAATATTTCGGCGTCGAGTCCGGATAGGCATAGGTTCCGGGGCTTGGACCCCCCCCCCCTTTTTTCTGGACAATCATGTTTTTTTTTATGAATATCCTAATGTTTTATTAAGAAATATCCCAAAAATTCTGCAAGGTTTCATTTGCAATTGGAACCCCCTTTTTCTAATTGCCTGGATCCGCGCCTGCTTCGTGACCTTCAAGATCTTGATCACTCCATCTTACCCACAATAAACATTGTTTAACACCAAACCTGTGAAACTGTCATCACCCATTGTCCGAATGTGTATCCCTTAATGAGTTAACTCGGTTCTGAGGTATCTCTGTGTGTGAGTTGTGACTACCAACATGCCCTCAAACACTGTGTGACAGGACAGCCTACCTGCGTTGTAGTAGGTAGTAGATATATAGCCAGTAAAAATCGACTCAGCTAACGGAATATTTCTTTAGCTCATTCGGTTAGGTGGCTGGGTGGAGTGCTAGTGGTCCCCGGTTCGATCCCCGGTGGTGACACTTGGCAATTTTGTAAGAGTTTCATGCTCTCCGGTTACATTTGGTTCCCAGCAAAAAACCCACGGTGGTTAGAAGGAGCTAACCAGGGTTTGTGTGTGGTATTTGTGTTTAGAGTCATACATAGTAAGTATGATGACTCTCGAGGCGGGGGAAGTGTGACAGGACAGCCTACCTGCGTTGTAGTAGGTAGTAGATATATAGCCAGTAAAAATCGACTGAGCTAACGGAATATTTCTTTAGCTCATTCGGTTAGGTGGTTGGCTGAAGTGCTAGAGGTTCCCGGTTTGATCCCCAGAGGTGACCATTGCAATTTTGTAAGGAGATTCATGCTCTCCAGTTTAAGTCAATAGTGCGATCATCGTCCACAGCACCACTAATCATATTAAGTTGGGACATGTCGGTTGTATATTATGAACTGATTGTCTCGTCTGTATCATCAGTCATTTGCCTTGAATCTTCGCTACCTGTTCTTGCTACTTCTTAAGGTCACATGGCCCTGCATATCTAGGTGAAGCTGATTGTACCACCGTTGGTTAAACACACTACATCCGACCTACCTTGTCTCATAGGCTTTGGTTAGGGTCTTGATCGATTCATCTGTTTGCTGTGTCACCCTTTCAGTGTCTACCTCAAGTTGATAGCACTTCATCTGTTACTAATAATTATCCCGGCCCATTGATACGTCGATGGTCTAAGAGTAAGATCACTCGGCAACGAGCTGGTTTGATCTAGGCTTGTCAGGATTTCTAGTGACTTCGCATTTACGACCTGCAGCTCAAGATCTTCCACTTTCTCAGAGAAACTGGTGCACTTTTCCTCGGCGCTGAGGATGCAGTTGATCTTTTAATCGCTGATGCCAAACTCCTTGAAAAACAAGGGGAGGGGTTTACCAGGTCAGGCAAGTACAACGGGGTCGAATCTTGGAGCATGAAATGCAGACTGTAAAGGTTATGTACAGCACTTGGATGACTTCCGCTGAGGAGGTCATGGTCGCGACCCTTATCCCCATCTAGTGTCCCCCCCTGGCAGATGTGACACTCCTCGATTGAGTCGAACCTCTCCTTGTCTTCGGTGTTATAACCCTCGGCTTCTTTTCCTCGTACATCTTGGTAATGATTTCCTGCTGTGTATGCTTGAAAAATTCCATTGCAGTATCTTTATATTTACCGTGGACGTACGTGACCATATGGTGACCCCTAGATATTTTGTTTTGGGTCGTTTTAACCTGGATATGGGATGTTGTCTCCTTGACATTTACCCCATTTCCTTTCTTTTCCATATTCAAGTAGTAGTAGTAGTAGAACCTTAATGGTATAAGGTGTTGGTGCTGCCATAGATTGGTCGAACTGGCAGAATTAAATCTCCACGGCAAAGCATTCAAAGTCGTCAGATCACGAGCAGTTATAGTCGGTGAACCTCACACTGTCCGGCTGTTTCTGGTAATGAAATATCATGTGATCGTTCAGATCACCAAGAGTCGCAACCGGCTTTTACTCAAGCATCATTGCTTGTAGTATAAAAAGTATATGTGGACAGTTTCGATGCCCTTCGAATTTCTAAGTGGGTACACTTTCAGCTCTTCTCCCACTCTCTGTGTTCGTCTCTCTTTCGAAGCTGAATACATACAAGCTGATCACACTATCAAGGGTTCCGAACCCGTCATTCTCATTGCTATGACCGGGAACTCAATGTTGTGGAACTTAATCTTATCCTTCTACCTTTTGTACTGCTATACATCTGCTCAACTTCCTCATGATTTTGGGCAGAAGGAATGGTCCTGCAAGAGCACTCCTGGCTCTGGTTCTGATCATTTTCCATAACCTTTTGTAATTGTGGTCTTCGGATGGGGAGTGAGGTGTAAGAGTTCCCTGCTAGGTATTCTATGTACCAGGCTGGATTTCCAGTTCGATGATGTGCCCTTAAAGCAGGCGAAGCCCTTCTTCACATTTTCCCTTATTAAGGCTATCTGCATCTCCCTGTCTGTGGACTTCGTGATGACTACAACCTCTTACCGAAAGTATGAGGTGACATAGTTAGAATCTTCTTTGACGAGCTCGACTCTGACCCTTTCCACTATGCTACTTGAGTCACTTCTTCGTTTGCAGTACACATTCAGTTTAACCCTTGATAGTCCTGTGGCTGCCTCTGGAGAAGGATTCTTCATCACCTTCAAGTTCAAAAGCTTTAATTAAAGACGGTTTACATGTAACAATATAACATAAGCACCTTGATCTCGCCTCCACCCTGAGCACCAGCGAGGGGTGAAGTATCTCTCTTCTAGGGGTTTCTACGCGATGAGATAGATTTTCAGTTCGATTATATGTCCGAACATACACCAATTAACTACCCTGGTTTATTACCTATTTATCTTTCACAAATGTATGAATACAGCGACCAACCAACCTAGATGGTTCATGATATCTACGGGATAAGCATGGATGCCTTGAAAACTGAATTACATTTCAGACGTTAATAACATGCGTCTGAAATCTTAACTCCAACTAAGTTAGAGTTCAAGGATGAAATGTTATCAAAATCATCTTTCCAATGATGAATTTGTGCATCGTCGTTTAACTGACTTTCAAATCTTGTAAATTGTAGAAAGACTTGTTCCTTGATTGACATATCAGTACAACTTGCAATTACTTCAAAATATTTTAAACATCATTAACCTGATGCCCACGACATTTAATTATTTCCAAAATGAAAGATAAAAACTTCTAGTGCACCATTCAAACTGTGACGCAAAAAAATAAGAAAAAAACAATATAGGTCATAATGTCATTATCAGTTTTCACAGTCATACCTGTGTTACCTGTGTGTAGAGATCTAATTTAGGCAAGTGTGCCTCTCTGATCCATCTCAGATGTTGTGATTATTTCATTATCCATATTGCATCTTTTCCCAGTTTCAGGACCAAAGTGAAGATGTTTGCATTTTGACCTGTTGAATTTCAGTAACCACTGTTCGATTAGTTCATTAGATTGTCTACATCTTTCTGCAGGATATCCACTTCATCATCTGTATTTGTTACTGCATATAATTTAGTGTCATCTGCAAACAGTTTGACCGTGTTGTCAACTACGTCTGGAAGGTCATTGATATATATTGTAAAAAGAATAGGGTCTCATACGCTCCCTTGGGGTATGCCGCTTGTTACTGGTCGCCAGTTTGAGTGTGTCCCACTCAGGGTTACTCTCCGTTGTCTATCATGTAGGAAATTTCGTAGCCATGTGTGGAGTTTGCCAGGTATTCCATACCCTTTTAGTTTCTGCAATAGTCGGTGGTGTGGGACTTTGTCAAAGGCTTTTTGGAAGTCAAAATAGATGGCATCAATAACGTTCTTGTTGTCTAGATTTTCCGTCCGATTTTCCGTCCAATTTTCCACAACCTCTATCATCTGCGTTGTACATGATTTCCTTTCCTGAAGCCGTGTTGGTATTTGGTAAACAATTTCTTCCATTTGATCCATTAATTCATCTCTGATTATTCTTTCCATAGTTTTGCATAGTATAGACGTTAGACTAATTGGTCTATAATTAGAGGCTTCATGTCTGGGACCCTTTTTATGTATTGGTGTTACATTGGCCTTTGCCCATATAGTTGGTGTATTGCCTTCTTCCATTGATTTCTTGAAGACCATTGTGGCAGGTTTGTATATGCTATTGATGGTTTCAGGCTTTCATTGTAGGTGTTTCCTGTTATCTTTTTTATTCCATTTCAGTAGTTTGGGGTGTATTTCGTCTACTGCTTGTGACTTGGTTTCTTTAATTTGGCTTAATATTTTTTTTAACTTGCCCTTCTTGAAAGTTTATGTTGTCTAAAGTTTTGTCAGTTCTGATGCCAAAGGGTGGAATTTCTTTATTTGGTTCTATGAAAGTATTGGTTTAGTATGATAATATGCATAGTCATATTATTAAATGTAGAGCACACTGGAGATTGAGAGCACAACGGTAATATCACCCCCAGTCTTCATGTTTACATAAACTAATTGTCTGGTCTTCCCTGTCCTTTTCTCCTCCCATGTTTCTGTTTGTGTCTAACAATAAGGGGAGGTAGAAGAAGTTTAGTCAGAATTATCGGAAACATGGCAAAGAGATGAAAAAATAAGGAAATGGGAAATATCAACAAGTGGGATGTGAATAAACGAAAAAATGTGGGAATTTGGGAAAGATTGCCTAAAATTTTGGAAGTTTGAGAAGTAAGTAAGTAAGTAAGTAAGTAAAACTTTATTTCAATTCGGCATGTAAAATAACATAAAACATAAGCTCTATATAAAACAAGTACATCAACAAATCAACAGAACATGCAGCATGCAACTTCCAAGCACAAAATAAAACATAAGCACATTTAGCAACATAAAAAGCAAAAAGCATTTGAAAAAAGCAGCAAAGCACTAAAAATGTTAACCCTACCTAATAAGGATAAAAATTTTGCATAAAATTTACCAAAGTTTACAAGATATAAAAATAAGAGAAAGACATAACACTTTAAAAAATAATTTACAAAATTTGAATATGCTAAAAAATTAAAACTAAAGGCTGTCAGAAAAAATTCCAAAATTTGGGAAAAAACACAAGACAATTTTTTATCTACACGCAGAGCAACGACACTCAGAACCAGTCCAGGACTGAACAAGGCTTCTAAAATGTGCGAAGCTATGTTCACTCCTGAAGTGGTCTGGTAAGCTATTCCAAAGGGAAGCTGCAGCAAAACGAAAAAATTTCTTACCGTATGTTGTTGTCCTTACCTGTGGTACATCCAGGATATTGCTATATCTAAAAGAATATTTAGAATTTTTAATATTCAATAAATTATGTAAACAAACTGGAGCTGTTTTATTAAAAATTTTGTAAGTCTCAAGTGCCATTGTCCTTACACGCCTTACCTGTAGGGTTGGAACCTTTGCATTTTGCAGCAGAATTTCTGCTGAGGATGAATAATCATCGTAAACAAAACGTAAAGCTCGCTCTTGTATTTTTTCAAGTTTTTTAGAATTTTTTTCAGCACAAAAATGCCATGCCAAAGGGCAGAAATTAAAATTACTCAAATGAAGGTATGAAAGATAGTTAATTTGTTAAACTTTGTTAGATATGAACCTAATCTTTTTAGTACGTTCTGCTGTTGTGAGGCTTTTCGGCACAAGTTGCTTATATGTTGATCAAATTTTAACTGATAGTCAATATCATTTCCCAGTAATTTTACAGTTTCCTCACATGATAGAATATTATTTTGAATTTCAATAGATGGATTTTTTTTTCAAAAGTTTTTTCCCTACTGCCAATACCTGGAATTTATCAGGATTTGCTTGCATTTTATTTTCTTTAAACCAATCGATCAGCACTTGAGACTCGGCTTCCAAAGTAGAAATTAGGATATCAAAATCCGGACTTCTGAATGATAAAGTATTATCATCAGCATAATTATATAATGAACTGCGTTTAATAAAATAAAAAATGTCGTTTATAAACACGTTAAACAAGAGAGGACCAAGTATCGAACCTTGAGGTACGCCCTTTTGGATGGCAGCCCAGTCACTCAGAACATTATTTACTTTTATTTGTTGTTTTTTGTTAGAAAGATATGATTTTAATAAAGATACAGAATGTGGGGAAACCCCGTAAGCCGATAATTTATCTAATAAAATTTCATGAGGCAAACAATCAAAAGCCTTTGAAAGATCCATAAGAACTGCCGCAACATAATAATAGAATAGCTTCTAGATCTTGTCACTCCAACCTCCCTCTATACACAGCATGTTATTTTTTGTTTCAAACACTAGAGAGAGTCGGGAGAGCTTGAATTAAATGACTGTTCTGTTAATGTGTTTTGGATATTTTCAGCTGGTTGTAACACTGTTTGTTGTTTAGCATAAAAATTGTGTCACTTGTTTTGTGTCTGTTGTCATGGAATTAAAGCCCTCAAAATTCTATAAATTTAGAATTTAGAATTGTTGATTATTTGAGTGATTTTATGTTTCTCTGGATTGGAATATTTGAAGGTCAATCATTGACAGTTCTAAACATTATCCAGAACGTCCGAATTTTATAATGCTTACGATACACGTCTTTATTGTAGACGTTATTTTACCATCTCCGTTCCGAATCTGGATTATTTTTAGGCTTGTAAAAAATAGTTCTATTTTAAAATCACAAGAGAGCTCAAAATGCGATATTTTAATCAACAAAAATAAATAAACAAGAAAACTAGCATTGAAAATTGTACTTTGATTATTTTCTACATTCTAGAAGATGCACAAAGAAATGTGTAAACGATTACGAAGTAAAGGGAGGTAATTTTATCAACAAAACCAAAATGTCGCAAACAACTCGCATCACTGACGGCAGGAAAAGTTTTGAAGTTAAAAAATACACATTTACCACAGAATCAATACCAAGACTTAGCTGTCATGATCCAGAATGTGATGAGCGAATCGAAAACGGGGTAAATACAAACGGCTTTTGAAACGATGTGCCTTTTCATGGTAGTCGCATTACAAAATCAACTTTCGTTTTCACTTGATCGTCGAAAACAAGGACGCATAAAATCCTTGTCGAAAATAATTGAAAAAACCCAAACACTACTATCTATATACCTGATGTATCTTACCTGTTACAACCTTATCCTTCCTCTTTCTATTTCCTACTCACCAATTGTTCATCGTGCTGTCGTGTACTAGTATATACCGGGTTACGGGTCCGTTCGCCCACTATACACGTTCGCCCAGGGTCCGTTCGGTGCAAAATTTGGTAAATTTCTTGAAAATGTCAAAGACCAATAATTTTTGAAATCATATAATTAAGCAACTCTCTAATGACATCAGCTAGTATGAACACTTGAATTTCAAAAATATGATTCTTATATTGGTAAATTTCCTGAAACTCTCAAAGACCCATTACTTTTTGGAATTTTACCTAGGAACCATATGTTTTTTGGTGCCTTATTTTATCAGTGATCATTTTCAATAGTCAGATTGCAAGAAACTTTGATTCTAAATTTGGTAAATTTCCTGAAAGGCATAAAGACCTGTTATTTTTTGGAATTCTACCTAGCAACCATATCTTTTTCAATTCCTAACAGTTATGATGATAGTTTTCAATAGTCAGATTGCAAAAAACTTTGATTCTTATTATACCTCCGCTCCAAAGGAGGGGGTATACTGTTTTACCTCTGTCTGTCCGTCATTCTGTCCGTCACACATTATTTCATCGCATTTTTCTTTGCACCTGCATATCACAGCCACTTGATATTTGGTATGGTGTTTCAGTATGGGGTCCTATACTGTGCCTCCCTTTTTGGCCATATTGAATAACCACTTCCTGTTTACCGACTTAGTGCCTTTTTTACTTTTCATTTTCAATATAGGACTTTTTGGTCACACTTTTCTCTGCAACTGCAGATGACAGTCACTTGATATTTGATATGGTACTTTGGTATGAGGTCCTATAATGCGTTTCTCCTTTTCAGCCATATTGGATCACCACTTCCTGTTTACCGACTTTGTGCGTTTTTTACTTTTAATTTTCAAATTGGACTTTTTCCACACACTTTCTTAACAACTGCGCATGTAAGCCACTTGATACTAGTATTTGGTATGGTGCTTCAGTATGGAGTCCTATACTGCACCTCCCCTTTTCAGCCATATTAAGTCACCACTTCCTGTTTACCGACTTTGTGCATTTTTTACTTTTCATTTTCAATATAGGACTTTTTCGTCACACTTGTACTGTGTCCACACCTGTATTGTGTCCACACACACTTAATTTTGCACTTGCCATATTGATTCAGGGTTCAATGAGCGGGTGTATAACTGGCTGCCATTCGGCGACAGCTCTTGTTTTGGTAAATTTCCTGAAAGTCTTAAAGACCTGTTATTTTTTGGAATTCTACCAAGCAACCATATATTTTTCAATTCCTAACAGTAATGATGATCATTTTCAAAAGTCAAATTGCAAAAAACTTTGATTCTAATTTTGGTAAATTTCCTGGAACTCTCAAAGACCTGTTATTTTTTTGGAATTCTACCTAGCAACCATATCTTTTTCAATTCCTAACAGTTATGATGATAATTTTCAATAGTCAGATTGCAAAAAACTTTGATTCTTATTTTGGTAAATTTTTTGAAAATCGTAAAGACCTGTTATTTTTGGAATTCTACAGTACAGAAAGAGACATACGATAACAAATCACTTGGAGAGACATAGATTTTAATCCTTTAGACATACTATCACTGTGATAGACCTAAAAAGCAATAAAACAGTGGAGCGGATTAAATTTTATTACTGTATTCGACCTTATTAGCGCCCCTGCTCCAATAAGCACCCCCTCACCCTTTTTCAAAGTCAAAATGCACAAGCGCCCCCTCAAAACTCCCAAACTGCCAAAATTAACTTACGTTTTTTGCCGATGTTTGAGTTTTAAGCGGGTATTTTATCGCCGTATTTTAAGAAACATAATGTTTACATACCTACCACGACTCCTGAGTAACGATATCTATTTATTTATGCTGAATTCGAGTGATTAATTACTGTTACTTTCTCGTTTCGCCACGATTTAAACAACTGGAAGTTGAAGACGCATTATAGAACTCAATAATAATGACGGTAGTGGACATGTATAAATTCCGGTTTTGCCGATTCAATAAGCGCCCCCATTTTTGAATTTTCTAAGCGCCCTGGGCGCTTATTGGGTCGAATACGGTACCCATTTTACCTGTAATTTCTTTGAAGTCAGCCTGCTTAATTAGATTTTTACCTGTAAAACAGGAAATGTCCCCACAAAACCTGGGCTTTATTGCCCCAGTAAACAATTTTTCAAGGTAAAAATTAATCCCCATCACTTTCCTAGACATCCCCACTATCACAGTGATTAGTTATGGTATGTCTCTTTCTGTACTGTACCTAGAAACCATATCTTTTTCCATTCCTAACAATGATGACATTTTCAAAAGTCAAATTGCAAAACACTTTGATTCTAATTTTGGTAAATTTCCTGAAACTCTCGAAGACCTGTTATTTTTTGGAATTCTACGTAGCAACCACACCTTTTTCAATTCCTTACATGAAGAATCATTGTTTTCAATAGAAAGACTGCAAAAATCTTTGATTCTTATTTTGGTAAATTTCCTGAAAGTCTTAAAGACCTGTTATTTTTGGGAATTCTACCTAGCAACCATATCTTTTGCAATTCCTAACAGTAATGATGATCATTTTCAATAGTCAGATTGCAAAAAACTTTAATTTCAAATTGAATTTTTATTGATGATTCCTATATATACATTTTCAAAACCAAACTTCAGTGTTGGTCAAAAAAGGTGAGCGGGGGGATTGCAATCTCTGATTGACCTTTTTTCATTATATATATGTCAAAGTTTGTATGATCCTGCTGAATTGTTTGATGCATT